>JAOTNS010000998.1:0-30626 GCA_028476615.1 Culter alburnus | reverse complement strand
CTGTCAAACTTAACTGTTTACACAGGTGACATACTTTGCGCTTACAGAGCACACATCACAGGGGATTCATATTAGCTTATAAACTCTGTAGTCACAAAAGGTGTGTAACTAACCTGGAAAATTACAAATATCACACAGAAATCAGTGACGCAGGACACAGTTGCTCATTCCCTTACTCCGATTATGAGCTCATCTTGCTCTGCGCACGCTAAATGCCCCAGTGTGACGCGACTTGCAGCTACTGCCACCCTGTGTCCATTTTATGACTACTGTCATTATGTGCTTTCCCATGATCTCTCATTAGTGTTCATTATATAATCAGAAGAAATAAAATCTATTGCAACCAAAGGAAAAGAAACAAAAGTATATCTCAACAACTTATTGGTGAGTGCACACATACATTCTACTCTCACACCATACACTTTACTCTCACACACATACATTGTTACCTCCTCACCACATAAATTCTCTCTCACTTTTACACATACCCCATTCTAATACCACTACATTTTTCCACACACATACACATTTACTTCACATACATACATTCTCCTTTCACACACATACCTACATTCTACTCTTAACACATAAATTCTCCTTTCACACATACCATTTACTCTCAATTCCATCTCCGTTCACATACATACATTTCTACTCTCACACACGTACATTTCTACTCTCTCACACACATTATTCTCCTTTCACATACATCATTTCTACTCTCTTACACACTTACATTCTTACATTTCCTTTCACATTTCATGTGTAAATTTTGGGTTGTTTTTTGCCAAGGGCTGGTAAACATAGGACAGAACACAGGTTGGGCTAATTCTACCCAGCATAAAGGGTTGTTTTATTATTATTTTTTCTATGATATAGTTTATTTAGTACTTACAGATAATTATCTAACCAGTGGTTCCCACCTTTTTAGCCTCAATACCCCACAACTCCATCAATACGGCTCAGTAACCCTTTATCGCACTAAACAAAAATGCGGCGTTTATATTTTAAGGCAGTTGTAACAATACGTAATTTACCAAGAACCAGTTTTATTGATTACAATTCAGACTTGAAGATATTGGGAAATTAAAGTTAAGAAACACAGTGTAATTGGACATTCCAGCACTTCAGATGTTATTTTGAATATGATAGACAAAAAAAAAAAAAAATTTATTCATCCTTCGAGATTGTCCCATTTGTAAAACTGAAGTTTCAAGATGTAGAAATCCAAATTTGATTGAAACAAACACTTTTTTTAAAAATAAAGACATGAAAAATAGGCTGCCACTATAACCAGTAGATGGCGGTAGATAAGCACTTATTGGCTTATAAGTTAAGCACTTATGCACTAAAGTAGGAAAAGTCAAAGTCCTTCAAATCTTTAATTACAATGTGTCACCACGCTTTTTATGAGAGGATTGTGAGCATAGGACTTATTAAACTGGCATAAAAAAACTTATTCAATGTTTTGATGGATATTGAGCTGAGTTTAACAACAATTCTGACTGGCCATTATTTTCAACGTAAGCAGTGCTGGCTACGTAGGCCTATCATGCTGCAAATCATGTTGGTAAATATACACATTGCAGCGATTAACGCACCAGGTGGGGTGAAGCTGGGGCCACTGACTGCACTCAGCAAGTCTATTACACTTAAGCGACAGGGGACATTAAAACGCTCATTAATACTAAGTGATATTAACAGACCAAACTATTAGCTAAACATCATACTAATAAAGTCTACTACAGAAAAAGCAGTTGAGCCCAGAATTTGAATTTCCTCCCATAGACATGGCTTATTAATAAGATATTAAATGACCAAACCAAGTAAACATAGAATATTTACCATACATGTACAGCAAAGCAATGACCCAGAATAATCGCAATTCGTTAATTACCACGTTTTCCTCCCATAGAAACCACTATAAAGAAAAAAGCTTAACGTCGTTAATGACCTACTCAGTGATCAAAGATCAAATTCGCACAAAACAATTATTCTATATGTATCTTTATTAGTATAGTGTTGACTTAGTTTGGTCTTTTATGTCACTGTCTTCATTAAATCCTATTATGGAGGAAAGCTAACATGTAATTAAAGTGTTGCGTTCACTATTTTAGGCTCATCTGCTTTTCGTACACGTATGTGTGTTTAGAATGTCCAGCGACAGGAATGAACAACCAAACAAAATCTAAATCTTTTGCGTACCCCAAGTTGGGAATGACTGATCTAAACATGTGTAAAATACTCACACAACACTGGTTATGACAGTTTTATTTTCGTACAGTTCTTACAGCTTATTTTATATAGTTTTTACCATGCCTAAAAATATATTTAACAAACATAATAGAAGTAAAAATACATTTAGGTCTAAAAGTATTCATGTGTAATCAAAAGTCGCGTCCCGTTTGTAAAGTCTAACAGAGGGTTGAAGTCTGCCCAGATGAAAATTAGAAAACAGGAGGCGAGAAAAAAAACCCGGCAAATGCACTGGTAGTCCCACGAGTCTTTATAGATGGTTCGCACAATATAGTACACTCTTCACATACATGTAAAAGAGCGAGGATAAACAGGAAAAAGAAAGCACTCTGATAAACGCTACGAATCAAAGTGGAAAAGTAACATTATTAAACTGTAACATCAGTCAGCAGTAGAGCAGTCATCTCTCTCTCGTCACACGAGCATTCTCTATCAACTCTGTGCGTGCGCGCTCACATGAGAACAGCGTGCACACTACAACGTACGCCATAGAAGAAGTTATCTTAAAGGCACATCAACATAAATGTCATGAACAATATTTAACATAATTTAGTGGCCGTTACAGATCCCCCCCAGGAAGGTAAAGGCTGACCTCAGCCGTGCACAACTGAGTACAACATCACTTTGAACAACCCCACACATGAAAAGTTGTCAAAATTACAGAACCATACAGGAGTACGTATTAAGGCATACACTGGCATACATGACAGTACCGATGGACCAAAATACATAGTCTGCAGCAGCATACTTCAAACAAATGAAAACAGTTATAACCAACCATAAACAAAATATGGGACATCCCTTTTTTAAAATTTTTTCTTTTTGTTCAACACCATACAAAACGTGTCAACAGACTGATTATTTATGCTAACTCTTTTTTTTTCACAGAAGGTGGTAAACCTTTTGCACTTCACAGTGTCAAACAAACAAATGAACCCACACTTACATCATTAACACACTATTTAAGATCAAGTTTGTCAGTGTGGTATACATTCGTCCACCTATTAGTCGACCAGTCTGAGGTGATTCTTGGTGCACGTCGAGGTCTCAAGTCATAGTGGTGTCTGTCAAGATCACTATCAGCAGTCAAGTCATCGGCTTGAGTTCCAGAGTCAACTTGTAGGTCAGGAAAACAACCAACACTGTCCACACTTCCTGAACGATCATGAACACTGGTTGTTACTGGGCGACTGTATTCATCCTCAATTTGCAGGTCTGTTAAGTTCATGGCGGTAGCACCACTACTTGTTTCCTCAGGCATGTCATTCAGCAAAGAACTGTCAGTCGTTGCTTCTACAGCAGAACCGTCTGCAGACACAGTCTCGGTTTCAACATGTGGGTGCCAGGTACGAAAAGGCAGCAGATTTGCAACATGAAATACACCTGCGTCTGCCCCTGTATTCACATCAACGAGTCTGTAGTTCACTTCTGACAGCTTTTGTGTAATACGATAAGGGCCTGTATATACAGGTGCAAGCTTAGCCGTGAAGTTTGCCAGAGCATCAGAACGAGGATGAGTTTTAACTCTGACCAGTTCATCCACAGAGTAAGATACAGACCGACGTCTCTGGTCGTAGAACTTCTTCCTTTTAGCATGGCTTTCACTCAAAACAGACCTAGCATGATCATGCGCTTCTCTGATTGATGACTCCAAGCTTTCTGGGTATGGAATACCAGGTTCATCCGTACCGTCACAGTTCGGCTGAGTGATAATGTCAAGAGGAGTATTCAATTCTCGTCCGTACAGCAACATGGATGGGCTATGGCCAGTGCTTTCGTGTGGTGCAGTTCTCAAGGCAAAGCAAATTTGGGGCAGGTAACGATCCCAAGCAGTGTGTTTGTTACCAACGTACGCACGGATGGCAGTCTTCAGTGAACGATTCACCCTCTCCGTTGCATTCGTTTGGGGGTGATATGCAGTTGTAAGTCTGTGTTCCGACCCCAGGGTGGTGAGTACATGCTTAAAGAGTTCACTGACAAACGGGGACCCTCTGTCCGAGATCAGATAAGTAGGCGCACCATGACGCGCAAAGACTTCACTTAGCAACCTGCTGGCGGCAACTTGGGAAGTTGCTTCTCTCACTGCACTTACTTCCACCCATTTCGAAAAATAGTCCACAAAGACTAGGATGTATGCATTTCCGCTGGGTGTGCGCGGTAAAGGCCCTACAAAGTCCACCCCAGTATACTCCCATGGCTTTTGTGGGCGGATGGGAATCATAAACCCTGCAGGTTTCCTTTGGCTTGGTTTTGTGAACTGGCAGACAGTACAGGAGGCGACGTACTTCTTAGCATCAGACGACATCTTCGGCCAGTAAAATCGAAGTTTCAGTCTTGCTATTGTTTTCGTCATCCCCAAGTGTCCAGCCATCGGGTGATCATGGTAATATTCCATCAAACTCCTTTTAACAGCCGTAGGTGCATAGAGTTTAAGGCGCTTCATGGGGTGAAGATTACAAGACACTTTGTCATCTACAAAGTACAGGAGTCCATCCTGGATCACATACTGAGACAACTCCTCAGCGTTACTCTCGTCCTTTCCCTCTAACATCCGCAGAAGTTTCCCCGTAACTGGGTCATTGAGCTGCAGCTGCCTAAGGTGCTCCCGATCAGAAAACATTACAGGCGGTAAAGTACGCAGGTCAAGGCCCCCAATTATGGCACAATCAGGGAGGATTCCCAAGGGTGCACCACAGGAAGAAACAGGATTGCGCGAAAGGGCATCGGGCACTTATTACTTGTCCCTGGCTTATGGACAATGTCAAAGTCAAAGTCCTGCAATCTGAGAGACCACCTAGCCAGCCGGCCAGAGAGGTTTGGGCGAGACATCAGCCATCTCAAACTGCTGTGGTCTGAAAAGATTGTCACATGGAGACCTTCAATATATGGCCTGAAGTGTTCAAGGGCCCAAATGACAGCTAAGCACTCTTTTTCTGGAGTGGAATATGGTCTTTCAGACTTATGTAGGGAACGACTCGCGTAGGCCACCACAACATCTCTGCCATTGTTGTCCCTTTGCATGAGTGCGGCGCCAAGTCCACTGTCACACGCATCCGTGTGGATAAGAAAGGAAGAGAAAAGTCTGGGAATCTCAAAATAGGAGCAGAAGTCAGCTTATCTTTGAGAAAATCCATGGCCGTCTGACACTCACTCGACCACACAAAAGGAACATCCATCCTGGTCAACGCAAAGAGTGGCTCAGCATGGCGGGCGTAATCATGGATAAAACGTCTATAATAGCTGGTCATTCCCAGAAACTGTCTGACTTGTTTTGTGTTAGTCGGGGTTCTGAAATCCGTCACTGCCTTTACTTTGTCCTCATTTGGCAGGATCCCTTTTGAGTTGACACTATAACCCAGAAAGGTGAGTTCACTCCTGCAGAACTGGCACTTTGCAAGCTTAATGGACAATCCTGCAGACTCCAGTCTGGATAGAACATCTTTTAAGTCAGAGAGGTGCTGCTGCTCAAAAGTAGGTGACGCCACCACTATATCGTCTAAGTAGACGGCACAAGACTTATAGATGAGACCAGCGAGGACTGTGTTCATAAGCCTCTGGAATGTGGCGGGCGCTGTGCACAATCCAAAAGGTAAAACACGAAACTGATATAACCCACAGTGGGAAATGAAAGCGGTCTTCGGCTTTGAGTTCTCCGCCACCGCCACCTGCCAGTAGCCTCTGGCCAAGTCAATGGTGGAAATGAAAGTCCCTCTAGCCAGGAAGTCGAGAGATTCATCAATCCTGGGGAGTGGATACGAGTCTTTGACTGTGAGCTTATTTAGTGCGCGATAATCAACGCAGAACCTTGGCTCTCCTGAATGTTTTGGGACGATTACGACTGGGGCAGCCCAAGGACCAGAAGCGGGTTCAATTATTCCTTCCTTCAACATCTCCTTGATTTGAGATTCAATAAGTTCCTTCTTAGCAGGAGAAGTGCGGTAAGGGGCAAGGTGAACTGGTTTTGCATCACCCGTGACAATCTCATGCTCCACTAGCGAGGTGCGTCCCAAATGTCCGTCAAACAATCCACTGAAAGTCTCGAGCAATTCAGTCAATTCATTTTTCTGTTCATTATTTAGAGATGCTTCTTCAACCTTTCCAGACAGGGCAGAAGAACTGACCTCCAGGCACGACAAATCAGGGACAGGCATAGTTAAGTCAGTGCCCTCCAACTCCTCAAGGGGCATCGGCTCATCACCAAGCATCACTGACCTGGACGGAACATGGATTGTGACTGAAGACCTCAACATAAAGTCCATTCCCAAGATAAGAGGAGAAGATAGATTATGGACAACAGCAAAGCGATGATAGAAACGCTGGCCCATAAAACCCAAAGACAACCAGATAACACCCAGTGGGCAACAGGGTGCTCCATCCGCAAGATGAATAGGAGGTGCGGACCATGGCTTTATTTTTATGTCCCCCCCAGGAAGAGTCTGGACAACCACTGATTGCACTGCAGAAAGAGAAGCACCAGTGTCAAGAGTGGCATCAAAAGCTCGTCCATCAAGATTAACCTTTACTCTGAATGGAGTGTTCCAATAAGACTTGGAAGTAACATCCTCTACATGACACAGTGTAGGTTGATCACTCATGGAAGCATCAGGTAAACGAGGCACATTTATCTTCTGGAGGGAGGATTGCCCCGTCTGAACGTCCTCCCTCCCCTGAAGTTTCCCTTCTGGGCAAAGTCTGAGGTGACATTTCCTTCCCCAATGGCCTGGTTAGAGCCATCCATCCATCCTGCGTCCGGCGGTCTATTGACAGTGTCACCAGTCACTCTTGGTGGCTCTGTTGGAGGCGAACGCGGCTTTATTCCTGGACTACAGTTTGGGCATGTACGAGTGGTGAATCCAGGCAAGGAGCATTTAAAACAGTGAACATCCCTCATGGGCATACTGCTAGCCCGTGTCTGAGGCGGACACCCAACACTTGGACCAAGGACTGCATGAAGCTCGTGAGCCCGCAAAAGGAGGTCCATGACTGACGGTATGGGTGTGCCATAAAGAGCGACTCTGTATTTCTCCAGCACATGCTTCCGTATCAAATCTATTTGCTCTTGTTGGGGCGGAGGGGTCTTTAGCTTACGAAACTCACCCAACAGTGAGCAACAAAAGTTGGCAGTGGCTCGTCAGGCATTTGTACGCGGTCCAAAATGCCCCTCAGGATACGTTCTGATTATCTGAAGGCAGAAAGACGGTCCTAAAAAACTCACAGAACTGAGCCCAAGTGGTCACATATGTGCTAAGGATAGTAACCATTTTCTTGGCTCTTTTGACAGGAAACGTGGGAGCTCAAGGAGAATTTGAGTATCTGTGAGATCCAAGGAGGTTCTGTATACATTAAGTGACTGAAGCCATTCTTCAGGATTCAGGGAACCATCTGCAGAGAACACGGGTGGCTCGAGCCGTGATTGGTGAAGCACAGAAGTAAGCGCTTTTGTTGTGGTATTCATATCCACAGTGAGTGGCTGAGCAAATATGGTGCAGTACTATGTTGCATTGACTGGCACTGACCTTGAGGCCTTTGACGGAGCCTGCGGCAAGCTGTAAGGTGTCGAGCTGGCCAACGGAGCTGGTTGTGGTATGGCACTCTGTTGATCCGCCAAACGGTCCAGCATGTCTTTCTGTAGGTTAATTGAGTCACGAAGGCACCGCTGCAGGACTGCAACCTCTGCATGTAACAGCTGAACTTGAGTCTGTAAGTCTCCATCATTATTCTGTGATTCCACCTGTTGTGGAAGAGAGTCTGCAACTGAGGGCCAGTCAGTCCGGTCAAACTGAAAGTCAGGGTGAGTAGCCATTATGTACAAAAACACAGTCACAGTTTATCAATGTGCAAACTATGATTTGAAAAACAGTAATTCCACAAATAATGGAAGCAAAAGCAGAACTTAGAAAAAGTTGTTTTAGCACACCCACAGGGAAGAAAGATCAAAACATGCACAATTCAATTTTCCCCTAAACAACACCCTGTGATATTTTTCCCAACAGTATACCACAGCAATGTGACAAATATCAAAAACATCAGAAAAAAAAAAAAAAAAAACGTTGAAGCACTGGTGATTTGCACACTATAAAATTTTACCCCATCAAACAGTGATCTCTTCTGTGCGTGCTGGCTTGAAACGAGCAGATGCACACCACAAAAACGAGGGAGAGAAAAAAGAAAATAATAATAATAATAATGTCCCAGGCGTGACTTCTTCACTATTCACGGTTCACATTAATGTTCCTCATTGACACTCATCGCATAAAAGTCAGAGTGACGCAAAAAAACAAGTTTTTCCCGTAATGTCCTGATGCAATATAATACAGTTCAGTTCAAAAAGTGATCAAAAGGCAAAAACGGTCGAAAAAAAACTTACAAAAGTTCGCGTATGCAATTGAAGCATTCAATATTCTGACGATCCAGGAAAATAGTATAAGTAATCAGTCAAAAAACACTTAAACAGTACCTGAAAATCAGTCCCGCACAGACCGCATGGTCCCCATAGCTAGCAAGATAGTCAGCCAGGCCCGATTGCAGCAGCGCGATGAAAAACTCCAGCAACGAAATATCTTCCAAAAAGATAAACAAATACGAACAGCCGTGTCGAAAGCGAAAGATGACCGGTATGGATCCAGTTGTTCGGGTGCCAATTTGTAACGTCTACCAGAGGGTTTGAAGTCTGCCCAGATGAAAATTAGAAAACAGGAGGCGAGAAAAACCCGGGGCAAATGCACTGGTAGTCCCACGAGTCTTTATAGATGGTTCGCACAATATAGCACACTCTTCACATACATGCAAAAGAGCGAGGGTAAACAGGAAAAAGAAAGCACTCTGATAAACACTACGAATCAAAGTGGAAAAGTAACATTATTAAACTGTAACATCAGTCAGCAGTAGAGCAGTCATCTCTCTCTCGTCACACGAGCATTCTCTATCAACTCTGTGCGTGCGCGCTCACATGAGAACAGCGTGCACACTACAACGTACGCCATAGAAGAAGTTATCTTAAAGGCACATCAACATTAATGTCATGAACAGTATTTAACATAATTTAGGTGGCCGTTACACGTTTCCACCGTAACGATGCTGATTCTCCTGCCGGAGATGGGCTCGCGTTCGGCGGCGGAACTCATTTCAGACCACCGCCCTCCGTCTCACTCGTAGCTGAAAGATGCTTTGGCTGCTTCCATAACCTGCCCATAAACAATCAGTGCACAGTTCTGAGAACATATTTCAATATCCAAAGTATTTATATTCAGTATCTTTGGGAATAAATTGATCATTTTACGCAAGGCATCAAGTGTTTCCTTTATCCGAAAGACGGATGCGACACTCATTAACTGACATCGCATCCCTGTAGTTTGCTTTGCATTAAATAAAATGATTTACAGCACAGCAACGATTTTATAGAAGAAATAAAACATACACAAACCTGTATTTTATAGACAAAATGCATCAAGTCGGCGGGGCGGGGCAGCGCTGAGAAGCTGAACGTCACGTGATGATCGCACCTGACCTGCCTTCCATTTCCATCATATTCTCTCTCACACACATACATTCTACTCTCACACACATACATTCTTCTGTCACACACACATATTTTCTTCAGACATGCATGTGTGAGAGTAGAATATGTATGTATGTTAGAGGAGAATATATATATGTATGTGAAAGGAGAATGTATGTATGTGAGAGGAGAATATATATGTATGTAAAAGGAGAATGTATGTATGTGAGAGGAGAATGTATGTGTGTGAGAGTGCCAGAATGAATTTTGGCTTGATTGGCTCTTCATAGAAAAATAACAGAGCTGCCGACCTAAACAGACCTGCACACAAACACTGATATTCAGCATTAAATAGAGAAGTGCTTGTTCAAGATACCCAATGCGACTAGACTCAACTAATGCATTTGTTATACAAAGTCTGAAACTGTAGTGAAGGAGTACAGTTATATGAAGAGTAACATTTCATAATGAACTGCAGTAAGAAGAGTTTCTCCTTTTCCTTATTTGGGAACATGATTGACTTTAAAGGCCACTGAAGTGCACTGAAAGGCGCAGCATTATTCAATGTGTTGAATAATGACGTAATTTCCACTGAAACATGAAGGCAGGGAGGAACCTATTGAACAGCCTCTCCCCTTTTTTAAAAATAGCCAATACTGTTCCGTTTATATCACTGCTCGACCAGAACCATTGAGCTCGGCAAAGCCGTGTTTGACAGCTTAAGAGAGAAATATAGAATATTCCCCCCACCCCTCCCTCCAGACTGGATACCTGTTTGGACACCTGTTTTGGCCACCTGTTTTTGTCCTCCCCCACTACCTCACTAAGGAATTTATGACTGTGTTTTGCACTTTGTGTGTTTTTGAAGTGAAAATGTTTGAAAACGATGCTTAAAACTTTAAAATGTAAAACAGTGCATTGGGGTGACAGACGTGGGGTTTTAAGGGATGTTTTTATTAAACAAAGTTTTTTCACATATTTGAAATGTTTTTAAAAGACAATGAATTGTACAATTAAAACACAAAGACAATTTAAAATGTTGTTAGATTTTCTGGGGCAAAGGTATAAAACAAACGCGTTATCATTAAGTATATCAAGCAATAGTTGTGAAAAGAAAAATGGGTTCTCAAGCAAAACTTTACTGTTAAAGTTTTTAGCAAAAATATTTCTTACGCTGCTCTGTGAAACACATCCTTTCTCATTGCTGGCAAATTCAGAATAAAGTCAGAACGGCCTGTGAAAATGCTCCCGAGTCTCCACCCCTAACACACCTCCAAACAACGATGTCATCCTCCCCTAACAGGCCCACATCAATGCCGAAAGACAGAATGTGTATATTTAAAAAAGGACGTCAATTAATTAAACACAAGATTTTAACCAAAAGTATCAAACAAACGCAATAGCATTAAGTATATTAAACAATATGTGTTACAGGACAAATGGGTTTTTAAAAACCAAAAAACATTTCTAACATTGCAATTTACTTTTAACGTTTTAGCAAAAAATAATTCTAACACTGTGCCGTAAAACACGTCCTATCTCTTCGTTTGGTCAACGCAGGATGAAGTCAGAATGGCCTGTGAAAACGCTCCCAAGTCTCCGCCCCTAACACACATCCAAACATCAACGTCATCCTCCTCTAACAAGCCCACCTCAATGCCGAAAGATAGAATGTGTATATTTAAAAAAGGGCGTCAATTAATTAAACAAGATTTTAACAAAAAGTATCAAACAAATGCATTAGCATTAAATATATTAAGCTATATATACAGTGGGTACGGAAAGTATTCAGACCCCCTTAAAATTTTCACTCTTTGTTATATTGCAGCCATTTGCTAAAATCATTCAAGTTCATTTTTTTTCCTCATTAATGTACACACAGGACCCCATATTGACAGAAAAACACAGAATTGTTGACATTTTTGCAGATTTATTAAAAAAGAAAAACTGAAATATCACATGGTCCTAAGTATTCAGACCCTTTGCTCAGTATTTAGTAGAAGCACCATTTTGATCTAATACAGCCTGAGTCTTTTTGGGAAAGATGCAACAAGTTTTTCACACCTGGATTTGGGGATCCTCTGCCATTCCTCCTTGCAGATCCTCTCCAGTTCTGTCAGGTTGGACGGTAAACGTTGGTGGACAGCCATTTTTAGGTCTCTCCAGAGATGCTCAATTGGGTTTAAGTCAGGGCTCTGGCTGGGCCATTCAAGAACAGTCACAGAGTTGTTGTGAAGCCACTCCTTTGTTATTTTAGCTGTGTGCTTAGGGTCATTGTCTTGTTGAAAGTAAACCTCCGGCCCAGTCTGAGGTCCTGAGCACTCTGGAGAAGGTTTTCGTCCAGGATATCCCTGTACTTGGCCACATTCATCTTTCCCTCGATTGCAACCAGTCGTCCTGTCCCTGCAGCTGAAAAACACCCCCACAGCATGATGCTGCCACCACCATGCTTCACTGTTGGGACTGTATTGGATAGGTGATGAGCAGTGCCTGGTTTTCTCCACACATACCGCTTAGAATTAAGGCCAAAAAGTTCTATCTTGGTCTCATCAGACCAGAGAATCTTATTTCTCACCATCTTGGCAAACTCCACGCGGGCTTTCATGTCTTGCACTGAGGAGAGGCTCCATTGGGCCCCTCTGCCATAAAGCCCTGACTGGTGGAGGGCTGCAGTGATGGTTGACTTTCTACAACTTTCTCCCATCTCCCGACTGCATCTCTGGAGCTCAGACACAGTGCTCTTTTGGTTCTTCTTTACCTCTCTCACCAAGGCTCTTCTCCCCCGATAGGTCAGTTTGGCCGGACGGCCAGCTCTAGGAAGGGTTCTGGTCCTCCCAAACGTCTTCCATTTAAGGATTATGGAGGCCACTGTGCTCTTAGGAACCTTAAGTGCAGCAGAAATTTTTTTGTAACCTTGGCCAGATCTGTGCCTTGCCACAATTCTGTCTCTGAGCTCTTCAGGCAGTTCCTTTGACCTCATGATTCTCATTTGCTGTGACATGCACTGTGAGCTGTAAGGCCTTATATAGACAGGTGTGTGGCTTTCCTAATCAAGTCCAATCAGTATAATCAAACACAGCTGGACTCAAATGAAGGTGTAGAACCATCTCAAGGATGATCAGAAGAAATAGACAGCACCTGAGTTAAATATATGAGTGTCACAGCAAAGGGTCTGAATACTTAGGACCATGTGATATTTCAGTTTTTCTTTTTTAATAAATCTGCAAAAATGTCAACAATTCTGTGTTTTTCTGTCAATATGGGGTGCTGTGTGTACATTAATGAGGAAAAAAAATGAACTTAAATGATTTTAGCAAATGGCTGCAATATAACAAAGAGTGATCAATTTAAGGGGGTCTGAATACTTTCCGTACCCACTGTATATATATTTAATATATTAAATATATTTCTAACATTGCAATTTTACTGTTAAAGTTTTTAACAATAAATATTTCTTACGCTGTGCCGTGAAACTTGCCCTTGTCAAACGCAGGATGAAGTCAGAACATCCTGTGAAATTGGCCCCAAGTCTCCGCCCCTAACACACCTCCAAACATCAACGTCAGACGCCCCTAACACTCCTCCAACACCGGGAGGGGTAGATTGCGCATGCGTCTCTCTCTCATGGAGGGGTGTTTAAAAATTATTCAACAGCATGCATAAATGCAAGAAACGAGAATTGTGATTATACGTAAGCAGAATACTAATCTGTAATAATGGCTGAAGCCTCTCTACCTAAAACTCCTGAGAGAAGCATTGATGATGCAATGGGGGATCTGTCTCTTGCACCAAGGAAACCTTTCAGAGGACCATATTTGTCCACATTCCTACATGAGCCAGAGGACCGAGTCAGATATGACTTTCATTTGTCGGGTAATCGTGTGTGTACGTACGAATTCAACAAGAATAACCGCGAGGTCAAATTGATCAATGTGGACAATAATGAAAGATTAGCAATGAACGCAACAGACAACCACAATCTGCATTTCACAGAAAAGGATTGGATTTTGTTTTACACCCAAGTGTGGCGCAATCTGAAAGAAGGATGCGACGAACCACTGTTCATTGCTGAATGGAGAGGCGTAACCATGGGGACAAGATACAGGCTGCTTGGAGATCACATCAACAAATACGCAGATGACTATGTTTATATTCTCTGCAGCGATTTCGGAAAGGGGATGCCTGAATGCTCATGGCCTATATCAGAAGCTGATCACCTGAAATGCTATGACCTTAAATTCATGTTTCAGTGGAAAGATGTACCTGTATTGGAAGACATTTTGCTAAAATAGATCAATTTTTTTAATGGTGTGACGCGTTTGAAAGGTATAACGGTATAAAAGTAAAATTGTTTCATCCTGAATGATACGTACCCACCAGGCGTGGCATTCAGAGTGTAGCTCCGCCTACATTTTACAAACATTAATATACTTACGGATGGGAGGGTCTACATCATTCAAGCATTATGTCTCAAGAGAGTTGTGATTGTTGTGCTCCTGGAACATCTGATAGACAAAAAACTTAAGACAGAATGCAATGGGTGTACCGTGGACCATCCATCCCAGACAAGACATTCATGTCTGTATGAACCCTTTGCTTATTATTTTTATGGTGTTTTTAACAAAATGAAATGCTGTTCAAACCTGAACTAAAAAACATTTTGGCACAGGCACTGAAGGTGTTCGGTTTAACACCTCATCTACAGAGAATTCAGGGGTCTGTCGAGACTGTCTTGTGTGAACTCAGAGATGAAATGTACATAGTGGAGCAACTGGCCGCTATAAGACAGAAACTTGTGGACGAAAGCTGCGAACAGGTCGTTTATGACGCGGTTGATGCCAGGAAAGCCTGCCTGCCTACTTCTACATCTGAGACCGACTTACCGTGAGACAGGGAATTTCTGCTGCTGTTCTACATGGCTAGCTAAACATTTCTTTAAACAATGTGTAAATAAAAGCATGTGCGAATTGATACAACCCTTAGTCTATGGCAATGGCAGCTTTGGCCTTATTAGAGGACATTGCTAATGGCAGAATCCAAAGAGAATGAGTTTTTAGGGACCACAATGATTTTCTGGCCCAGGATGATGACTGGCTTATCAGCCGTTTCAGATTTCCAAGGGCTATCCTCTTGGAGCTCTGTGCTGAGTCGGGTCTGAATCTAGAGAGAGAGACAGCGAGGAGCCACGCAATACCCGTTCCCTGACAACACTTAATTTCCTGGCAACTGGTTCTTTCCAAAGGGAACTGGCAGACCGCTCAGGAATAAGCCAGTCGTCTTTGAGACGCGCAATGCCAGCTGTATGCGACGACATCAGTATGTCTACCAGGTATATAAGGTTCCCGTATGATGCAGTTGATCAGCCAAACATTAAAACGCAATTTGCAGCGATAGCCGTTTTTTCTAATGTAATCAGAGTGATCGACTGCACACACATTGCTATAAAGGCGCCATCTGAAGATGAATTTGCATATGTGAATCGGAAACATTTCCATTCAATAAATGTGCAGATAATATGTGATGCACAAATGCGCCTAACAAATTTGTGGCAAGGTGGGCTGGGTCAACCCATGATTCATACATCCTTACAAACAGCATGGTTGGGATGAGGTTCCACGCGGTTATCCACTAAAGACATGGCTGTTAACCCCCCTCACCAACCCACAAACTGACCGAGAGCGCAGATACAATGATGCCCATTCTCGCACACGGTCAGTTGTAGAGCGGGCGATTGGGCAGCTGAAATGTCGGGGTACTGCCTTGACAGGACTGGGGGGATGCTGTTATACCGCCCTGACAAGGTGTGCTGCATTGTGCTGGCCTGTGGTGTGCTGCACAGTGTCGCACACAGGCATGGCATACCACTTGGTGAGATGACCCTGACCCAGGACCAATGTATGTGCAGCCCAACCAACAAGCCATTCAGGTCCATCAACATGTGATTGCGACAATATAAATGGTAATCGGAGACAAAGTTCATTTTTTGACCAATTCATTAATGAGTGGCTTATGTCTGTGAGTGCGTCAGTGATATTTTTCAGGTGACTGTAACGATTTGCTGTTGTGACTCCAGAACATCATGCATCAAGACACGGCCAGACAGATGGGCCTCAGCACTGGGGGGAGCACTGGAAACACCAGAAACACTGGAGACGCTGGTCATAGTGGGCACTGGCTGCTCAGGAGGGGCGGATTCCGAGTGCGCGCCAGTGGATGTTCTGGCTGTTGCACCATATGAGTCTAAATAAACACAGGCACAAGTTAACTGTGATTTGAGTCTGTTCCTTATTAATGGGTACACGCATTTGCCATAAATGCAATGGATACGTAAAATCTCTGGTGTAGTTTTGGTCAGCTACATTGCATGTATTTGAAAATTAAATAGATAAGCTATGTGTACCAAAGTAAAAACAAATGAGAAATTAGTTACCTTCGTGGCAGTCCTGTAGTAAATCCGAGTCTCCCACAGCAACAGATACTACTCCAGAGTCAGCTCTCTGCTTAAAGGGTATAAGTTCATCGACCCCTTTACCACTGCCTGTTCTGCGCACACTTTGTCGGTGTGCAACAGTTCTCTGTTTAACATCCACCTTTACATCAGACCATTTCTTTTTAAGATCATTTACAGTGTGATTTTCAGATCCCACTCATATTTTTTCCTTTTGTTATTAATTCCGGAGGACAAAGTTCCAAATAAAATATTTTTTCTTGTTTCTACCTCCGATAGTAGCACCTCCAATTCACTTTCTGGAAAGTTTCGTTTCTTGCCGCTTGCTTTTGCCATTTTCTTACTGCTTTCTTTTGCCAAAGTGGATTACCATATTTAAATAGATTTAATTAAGGAGGAGACTGAGTGGGGTGTTGTGCTCGTGCATGTGTGCTCAATTTTACGTTAATTGGGATGTACAAAGAGAATATGCGTGGGATACTTAGTACGCAGAGATTCATACATCTGTTTTTTTTTTGTGCGTATGCACATTTACAGCTTTGTCCGTACGCAATGTTTTAGTATGAATTCAACGCAAGTCTTTGTACATGAGGCCCCAGACGATCTTTATCTTTTGTTAATAAAAATTTTATTTTATTACACTTGTGTCTTTTCCTTGTGCTGATAATACAGAACAGGCTCTACAAAGTTAGCAATCTCACCGATCTTTCAAATAAATCAGCTGACCACTTTACATTAATTCTAAATGAATGAAAAGCACCTGTTGAGCGTGTTCTCTGCGTGTATTTACTGTATGTTGTAGGAGGCGTCAGTTTGACTTGTCCAGTGGTGTAGTTCCTCTAAGACCACTTCTGTTCCGGTCTTTTACCATCTACACTAAAGGTGTACGTGCTGGCCATATCTGCCTTTGGATGGGGCATTTCTGTGGAGACACCATCTTGTGACTCGTTTCCTCCATGGAACCTTGAGGATGAGGCCTACGGCTCAAGTCAGAGTTCCCTCCTGGGACCTGACAGTGGTTTTGGAAGGGTTATCTTTAGCACCCTTCGAGCCGCTGGACTCAGCTTCTGACAAGTGTATCGCTCTAAAGATGGCGCTCTTATTAGCGATTACATTCTTGTCAGTTGCTCCGGGTGATGTAAAAGCTATTTTGCACCCAAGACCGGGTTATGTACCCAAAGTACCCACTAATGTGGCCAGGCCTATAGTCCTTCAGGCCTTTTATCCTCCTCAAGTGTCAGCTGAACGTGAGAAGCTACGGTTGCTCTGCCCTGCCAGGGCCCTTGAGATGTAAGTGAGGAAAACATCTAAATGGAGAAAATCTGATCAACTTCTGGAATGCTTCGGGCCCACTAAGAAGGGCTGCCCGGCTACCAAACCTACTATAAGCAGGTGGATTTTAGAGGCCATTTCTACGGCATGTGAGGCATGAGGCGTGCAGCCTGCCTTCACCTCTGCCCTTCAAAGCCCCATTCCCATTAAGTATGGCATCGTTTACTGCTTTATTGTTGGGGGCCTCCCTCCAAGATATCTGTGATGTGGCAGGATGGGTCCTCCCCATACACCTTCATCAGGTTCTATAGTTTTGTTACAGCCTGTGCCTTTTGTGTGTTGTGTGACGTCATGTCTCTACTTTTCATCCTGAGAGTTTGATTGTAGGTCCCCCTTTGTGCACCTGCATTTAGTTGTGTGTGCTTATGTGGATGACGCTGAAGGAGACTGGAGTGAAGAGACACACCAGTAAACAAGCTTTTTCCCTTGTTTCTTTATTTTGTCTTTCTTTATTTAAGTTGATTTGTTTGTCTTGGTTAAGTCAGGTATTTATTTATTTATTTACTATTATTAATTTGGGTTTATTGTTGGTTATTGGGCATTCATTTGGTTGTTTTTTTCTGTATGATAGGCTATGTGTTCCCGATTTCTTGTTGCTTGTTGAATAAATATTTAACGACGTATTGGGTTTCACATGTCCTTCTTTGTGTTGCGTTTCCCCTTTTCTGCCTTTAAAGTAGGGGTGCGTAACAAGTTTGGACCTGCTGGCCACACCAGGTTCTGAAATGCTCATGTCCTGAATGGTGCCTTAATTTGCTTCACACCAGGACAGGCATTTTGTCAGTGTGGCAACGTGGGGATATAATTCTCCAAAGTGTCGTCATGGTGACTCAGTGTGAGTTCCCTTGAAAGGGAACGTCTCAGGTTACACATGTAACCATGGTTCCCTGAGAAGGAAATGAGATGCTGAGTCCCCTTGCCATACTTCCTGCATGCCTGGGAGCTGCTTGCATCAGATCAGTAGGCTGAAACATCTGTGTTTGCCAGCTCCTTTTATAGCTTCCGTGTTCTACTGGCACACGTCATGGGATGACGTTGCACCAGTCAAGATTGGAATAGTTGCACACACCTTCAGGAGAGCTTATGCTGAAGGGATTCCCCAAAGTGTCGTCATTGCAATGCACTA
Organism: Culter alburnus; assembly: GCA_028476615.1. NCBI lineage: Eukaryota > Metazoa > Chordata > Actinopteri > Cypriniformes > Xenocyprididae > Culter > Culter alburnus. Next base: position 11,966 of record JAOTNS010000998.1, on the reverse strand, counting down.
TCTCATTCCCTTCTTAGGGAATCATGGTTACATGCGTAATCTAAGACATTTTCTTTATTTTGCATAAAGCACAACATTTTGTTTTTACTGTGAGTGTACTCAAATAAAAGAAGACATTCCTCATTATTTGTAAGTCCAAAATAGTCAGAGTATTTTGAGTCTCTTTCACACTGGTAAGAAAAAAAACCTAGGTGGTATCACCGGCAGGACCACTGACCCCTGAGTGTTAAAAAAAAAAAAAGAAAGAAAAATCATATGTACATAAGTATTCATAGCCTTTGCGCAATACTTTGTTGAAGCACCTTTGGCACCAATTACAGCCTCAAGTCTTTTTGAGTATGATGCTACAAGCACACCTATTTTTGGGCAGTTTCTCCCATTCTTATTTGCAGGACCTCTCAAGCTCCATCAGGTTGGATGGGGAGCGTCGGTGCACAGCCATTTTCAGATCTCCCTAGAGATGTCCAATCGGGTTCAGGTCTGAGCTCTGGCTGGGCCACTCGAGGACATTCACAGAGTTGTCCCATAGCCAAACTTTTGTTATCATGGCTGTGTGCTTAGGGTCATGGTCCTGTTAGTAGATGAACCTTCACCCCAATCTAAGGTCCAGAGCGCTCTGGTGCAGGTTTTCATCAAGGATTTCTCTGTACATTGCTATATTCAACTTTCCCTTGATCCTGACTAGTCTCCCAGTCCTGCCGCTGAAAATCATCTGCACTGCATGATGCTGCCACCACCATGCTTCACTGTAATGATGGTATTGGCCAGGTGATGAGCGGTGTCTGGTTTCATCAGACCAAATTCTCTGGTCTGGTCTGGTCTGTTTCTCATGGTCTGAAAGTCCTTCAGGTGCCTTTTGGAAAACTCCAGGCGGGCTGTCATGTGCCTTTTACTGAGGAGTGGTTCACAATGTCCTTTACACATTTCACCTTGCCCTCCAAACCCATTTCACCTAAAAAATTTGTCTAAAGTAAGACCACCAAAACATTTTTTTAACATAAAACATTTTTATGTACATAGTTTTGTATAGACATCTGTTCTGAAATAAACATTCTCACATTATCTACACTTACCTGAAACCAATAAATTATACAAACTGAGCAGCATTTATTACATCTTGCATTCATACAAAAATCCAGATAGCTAGAACTAGCTTGAATGTAGAAGTTTATGTTCCATGTCACAAGAAGAATTATATCTTTACGATTCATGACCTGTCTTCACAAGTAAAGAGAGCCCTTTCCATTTCCAATCAGTCTCTTGTCATTGTGTAGCTACGCTATGAGTTAAATAAGTATGTCAATTAAGGAGTATTGCACATGCGGTGGAACAAATAGAGCTCCCTGACACGCATGTTGCATGTATGTTCTGCTTGAATGTGGAGAGTCTGTGCAAGCAGGGTTATGGGAGGATGCCTTGGACGGAAGGGTATGGCAAGCCAAAGTATTCATAAATGCCTGGTCGGACGTCTGATTGCACACTGACGCGTCAAAACCGTGCGTTTTGACAGCAATACGCGCGTCCTTGATGTGTGATTTTCCATAAAAACGCGCGTTCTTAACGCGCACTTTGGTATCATGGAAAAATGTGGGCCAATTGTGGACCAAAACATGCGTTCTCGTCGTGTGATTTGCTATTAAAATGCGCGTTCTTGACGTGCGTTTTGGAGTGACCCATAGACTGTAAAAAAAGATGGACGACGCGACTTCGCTTCCTTCCATTGTAATGAACTGAAGCTAAAACGGACGACGATGGGCGCTGACACGTTACGCAAAAACGTCATAAAAAAAAAAGCTTGGAACCAGGGCATGCGCAGAAGGTATCGTCAGTGGAGCCGGAGGTGGAGCCGCTGTATCAAACTTCCGCCCAGACGCTTGCACTCACAATCAACCATGCCTCCTGAACTTCTCCTCTTCTCACTCGTTTTTTATTGGCGGTTGAATTTCTCTTTTGACTGGCTTGCTAACATAAGGTAAGTTAAATACAAATACAACAACTAACGACTTAAATTTAAAGACATAAAATAATAAACTATATATTAAAAGTGACGTTGTGTCATGATCATGAGTTGGAGTGCCCCATTTAGCCACCAGAGGGCACTCCAACATGGATTCTTGTTTCACTGTTTTTGACTACATTTCCCATACTTACCCCCTGGACTCATTATCCTCATTTCATTGCACTCAGCTGTTTTGTGTTTGCTCATTAGTTTCTGTCTATTTATACTCAGTGTTTCTGTCTTTGTTTGTGGTTCGTTATATTATTTTGTTACATGCACTTTTGTTGCTCTGGCTCTTTGTTTGTGGACTGATTACGTGGAGTTTGACCCTTGCCTGTTATATGGATTTTGACTTTGGATTTACCAATAAATGCTGCAACTGGATCCAACATCTTGTTCTTGTGTGCACCGTGACAGAACGAACCACCAACTACAAGGATCCAGCAGCATGAGGGTTCTTCCGCCAGCCACGGACAGGGAGCGTGTGGCTTTGCTGGGGACGGTGAGGGCCTTGCGACAGGGAGAAGAGGAGGTAGGGTGTTTTGCCCAGTATTTCTGGACAATGGCGGTGGGGCTAAGATATGATGATGCTGCGCTGAAGGAGATATTTAACCGGTGTCTTAATGACTCTCTGCCTCAATGGGAGATGGATGGGCTGCAGATTTTGGATTTTTGGGGCTTCATCAAATATCTTGGTCATAGAAGCCAGTGGGCTACACCTGGTCAACCTGAACCCTACCGAAGAGACTTCCCAGTCCGTGAGTCCGCTCCAGTCCGTGAGTCCGCTCCAGTCCGTGAGTCCGCTCCAGCCGCCAGAGAGGAGGTGGGCACTGAGTCTCCTCTTCACTCACGTAAGAGGAGGAAGAGGAGGAGGAAGACTTCAATCATCCCTCAAGGTGATGGCCAAGAGGGCTGTCCTCACGTTTTATGTTTTACGTCCCAGAGCAGCCCGCTGCCGTCCCAGAGCAGCCCGAGCAGCCCGCTGCCGTCCCAGAGCAGCCCGAGCAGCCCGCTGCCGTCCCAGAGCAGCCCGAGCAGCCCGCTGCCGTCCCAGAGCAGCCCGAGCAGCCCGCTGCCGTCCCAGAGCACCCGTCCCAGCAGCCCGAGCATCCGCTGCCGTCCCAGAGCTGCCGCTCTCCCTGATACGGCCACGGAGGCCGTCACCGAACTGCCCGCTCCCCTGATACGGCCACGGAGGCCGTCACGAGCTGCCCGCTCCCCCTGATACGGCCACGGCCGTCACCGAGCTGCCCGCTCCCCCTGATACGGCCACGGAGGCCGTCACCGAGCTGCCCGCTCTCCCTGATACGGCCACGGAGGCCGTCACCGAGCTGCCCGCTCTCCCTGATACGACCATGGAGCACCCTTGGCCAGCCCTGCCGCCAGCCCTGCCGCCGCCACCGCCCAGGCCGCCAGCCCTGCCGCCGCCCGCCCGCCGCCAGCCCTGCCGCCGCCAGGCCCTGCCGCACCAAGCCTTTCTGTCCTGCCGCCGTGCCAGGCTTTCTGCCCTGCTGCCACTGCCCCGGCCGTCTGAACCGCTAGAACCCGCCTGGTCAGTTCCTCCAGCGCCGCCCTGGCAACCAGCCAGGACTCCAGACCCTAGGAAACCCGCCTGGTCAGTTCCTCCAGTGCCGCCCTGGCAATCAGCCAGGACCCCGACCTTCTTAGAGCCCCTGTGGTCTGTTCCTCCGGCTCCCCCCTGGCCTTCGGTTGGGGGCTCTGGTCCTGGCCCGCCGTCCCCCCCCTGGTCCTCCTCCAGTCCACCTCCCTCCTGAGATTGTGTTTTGTTTTTTTTTGTTTTTTTTTCATGGAGCGTCTGGTAGCCGCTCCGTAAGGGGGGGTACTGTCATGATCATGAGTTGAGTGCCCCATTTAGCCACCAGAGGGCACTCCAACATGGATTCTTGTTTCACTGTTTTTGACTACATTTCCCATACTCACCCCCTGGACTCATTATCCTCATTTCATTGCACTCAGCTGTTTTGTGTTTGCTCATTAGTTTCTGTCTATTTATACTCAGTGTTTCTGTCTTTGTTTGTGGTTCGTTATATTATTTTGTTACATGCACTTTTGTTGCTCTGGCTCTTTGTTTGTGGACTGATTACGTGGAGTTTGACCCTTGCCTGTTATATGGATTTTGACTTTGGATTTACCAATAAATGCTGCAACTGGATCCAACATCTTGTTCTTGTGTGCACCGTGACACGTTGTCTATTTTTTAAGTGATTTAAAATGAACAAGTCTATCAAAATTAACGATCTTTAGTTAATGAAATATACACAAAATAATATTCTGTTTCTAGAGCAATAATATTTTTGAAACAGCAAATTCAGTAACGTTAGAAAAACTCAATAATATGCTACTAGAAACAACTCAACGGTCCTGCCATTTTAAATAAAGTTAAACTAACGTTACAGGAGATCGATTTGCTGTAGAAAGTGCTCTATAATTAATTAGAGTAGGCTATCATTAGTTTTGTCCTGCTAATTATTATTTTATACCCATAAAAATAATTAGTAACTGCCAGATAACGATCACCTGCATTGCTTGTCTTTATTTTTCAAGCAATGTTTTATTGCGTGAGTACAAATAATAGTTATAATAGTTATACCTACACAGATTCGAATGGTGTTACTCTTATGACCATAAATGTCTGAGTATTTTAAGTTGTTTACGCTTTTATAAGAAAATTCAAGTGAACGCGCCGGCACCATAGACTATCAGTTTTAGTAGCTAGCCTACTATAACTTGACATCGCAGCCTGTTTATTGTCAAAATAAAATAGTCAACCAAATACAGAAAAAGTTCCACTGCTCATTTTAAATACTCTGTGTACAATCAGGGCTGGGTTTCCCGATAACGTCTCTTGGCGCTACGAAGACTCTAAAGGTAGACCTTAACTGAAGATATACCGTTTCTAGACGTGTTCCCCGTCCCTTAGGAGGTTGCTTAAGGTATATCTTCCTAAGTGTGACATTACCAGGTGCTGTCCATGGCGGGGGTGCTGAATTGGCTGATATCGATGGCTCGAGAATCGATAATTCACTGTATACAAGCATTCTTTATAAAAAGAAGCACTTCAGAAGTAGAAATTGCATTTATCAGGACTCATGGGCTGTTATAAAATTAATCCAAATTGCAAACTAAATCTATATTGTAATTTATCTATCCCCATCAGCCTGAGTTTGAGGCGACCGTTATTTAATTCCTTGGAGACGCGTCATGCAACTGACAGACATGTAGGTATCACGTTTATATCGGGTTTTTTCCCCCTTTTTTTATTCAAAATATTCACAAACTTGTTAACTACGTCATGAATTTTATGATATATAGGCCTATTACCGATTGTAAAATATGTGGAAGTGAATGTGTTTTGTCATGCAATGAGTTTGTACGGCAATTCAGAGTTGTCAGAGTTACGAAATCTTGCCTGAAATACACAAAAGTATGTGGAGAATAGAGTAAACTTTATTGTTTCATACACAATGCACAATTCATTTGTTTTGGCTTGATGTTTATATATTATATTTTTCATTATTGTTCTGTTTTTCTGAATACCATTAAATTTAAAAGATTTGTAACGCGAGGGGAACTAAAAAGCCTACGTAGTGGTGCCCCCTATGGGATTAAATGCCCCTATGCCAACCTGAAGCCGGGATAGCCGGTAAAAATGAAATTTTTACAAAAAAATATGCTAAACATGTATTTTAGGCTATTTCCACAACAAATCCTTTAAATTGTTCTATTCAAAATATAAGTATTAAATAAACATAAATTATATTGGCATTCATTACCTACAAACATTATTTTAAAGCCCAAACTACTAAATTTTGTTATACATTCAAGTTAATTTTACTGCACAAAGGCAGAGTTTAAAAAAATAATAGTGTTTAAAAGATTACATGTATTGGAAGAAATATTAAAAAGAAAATGTTAGCCACATATTGCCAATCTAGACAAATGCAGCCAAAAAAATAGCCTAAAGTTTGTCGATATTCTTAATGAATATTCATGAATATTAGCACGGCTGGGTTTCCCGAAACCTTCTTAACTCTACCTCATTCTTAAATTATACCTTAAGCTGTACCTTAACGTTAATACGTGTTTCCCGAAACGTTCTCTTAGTTAAGTATACCTTCTGTAAGTCATACTTTCGTAAGGTTATTCTGGACCACTCAGCTATACCTTATCACTGATGACAGTCAATACGAAAATAATTCTGAAGCTGTAATACGCCCAGTGTTTGATTAGGATTATGGCAAAGAATAAAATGCAAAGATTCACTGCTAAATTCAAATGTGCTTTAGCGCTGATCCAGAGACAGACGCGCGCTCAGCGCTTGTCATGTATCACAACTATTCAGTGTTTTTAACCTCATCAGGTTTATTTTAGGTTTAGACATTTAAATACACATTTGAATTAAGTAGGCTACTGCATAAAAAAGACATTTATAGTTAAAATCAAATTCCATACACTGATGTCTACGGAAGCTGCAACAATAACCCTTTCAATTATATAATTTGAGTGTTTTATTCATATCAGATACACACTGTGTATGAAATAATAAAGTTTACTCTATTCTTCTCCCAGTTCACCGCCACATACTTGTGTATTTCGGGGAAGATTTCGTAAATCCGACAGCTCTGAATTGCCGTGCAAACTCATCGCGCGACAAAACACATTCACTTCCACATATTTTACAAAAGGTATATAGCCTATCATAAAATTCATGATGTAGTCAACAAGTTTGTGAATATTTTGTATAAAAAATTAAAAAACAATATCAACGCGATACCTACCTGTCTGTCAGCTGCATGAAGCGTCTCCAATGAATTAAAACTTTTAAATAACGGTCGCCTTATAAACTCAGACTGATGGGGGATCCGCGCCCCCGGAATATAGATAAATTAGAATATAGATTTAGTTTGCAATTTGGATTAATAATAATACATTTTATTTATAATGCATTTTATTTATAAACTTTTTAAAATGACCCAACGTTGGTGCATTTCTGACGGGCAGAGGAAGCACATTCCATAGCTTAGGGGCTTTGTATGAAAAGGCTCTTTCCCCCATGGTCTTTAGCTTACATGAAGGCTGGTGAAGTGAAAGAGAGTTAGCAGAGCGAAGAGAGCATGATGGAGTATAAGGACTGATGAGATCACAAAGATACTCAGGTGCAGTCCCATGAAGTGCCTTGTTTGTTAAAGGTGCTCTAAGCGATGTCACGCGTTTTTAGACCAAAACATTTTCTGTCACATACAGCAAAAATCTCCTCACTATCCGCTAGCTGCCTGTCCCCTGAACACACTGTAAAAAAACGCAGTCTCTGTAGTCACCACAAGCTCCAAAAACGGACACAAAAACAAACTAGTGCAGCCTGGACCACGAAACATAACATGCTCCAGCCAATAACCGACAAGAATGATTTTAAATGCGTGTTCATAACTGTTTCAGGAAGCACAGGAGGACAGGGAGGGAGGAGGGAGGAGGAGGAGGAGGGAGGAGGGAGGAGGGAGGGTCTAGCTAGCCTCTGTTTTGTTTGACAACACTTCGAACGTCAACAGGAAGTTACTCCACCTAGGATCACTTAGAGATTTTTAAAATCAATTCTCGTATTTATGGGAAGCCAGTGTAATTGTGAAAGAACCGGTGTGATGTGTTCTCCTCGTTACAGAAATTACAGAATTTTTTCTGTAATTTTTGGATTACTTTTATAACATCCCATGAGTCCTGATAAATGCAATTTCTACTTCTGATATACTTCTTTTTATAAAGAACACTTTTTTTCTCACATAACGCAGTGAAGCAGCCCCTGTATACAGTGAATTATCGATTCTCGAGCCATCGATATCAGCCAATTCAGCACCCCCGCCATGGACAGCACCTGGTAACGTCGCACTTAGGAAGATATACCTTAAGCAACCTCCTAAGGGATAGTTCGGGGAACACGCCTAGAAATGGTATATCTTCAGTTAAGGTCTACCTTTAGAGTCTTCGTAGCGCGCCAATAGACAACGTTATCGGGAAATCCAGCCCAGGTTATTTAGAATGATAAGAAATAAATTCAATAGGGTTTGACTTGACATAGGCCTGTATTGTTCATTTATTAAATAGGCCTATATCGGCCTATAGCCTATATATTTTTTAAATCCCTCATTTGGGGCTGAGCCCCCCTAATATTGAAATAATCGACCCTGTTCCAAACATGTTTTTGCGCATGTGAAGGATGCGGTTTTGGGACATGAAAGCATTGTTTAACAACATAATAGGCGTAAATATATTTTAACGTCCAAGTGCTAATAAACAATTGGATTTGTGCCGAATGAGAGCCCAACAGATTCGATTTAAATAAATATTGTTTGTAATGAATAACATTATAATTTGTTTATGATTATTTTATACTTTTTATAACAATTTTCAGTCTTGTTTTGAAAATCTAATTCTGCACGAATACATTTTTCTGTGTAGTAGCTATGCTTTCTTAGTAGGCTACAGCGTTTATAGGCTAGGCCTACACATTTTTCTGGACATCGCTCATTGTTTCTACCTTAATACATTGTTTAAATTAATATGTTAGCTAACTACATATAGCCTATGTAGGCTACATATGTCTGAAATTAGGCCATAACTTGTACAGTCACCTTTGATAACAGATTACTCCAAATTGTAATGTTGAAGCATTTCCTATAAAGCTGCTTTAAAACTATAGGCCTAAGTATTGTGAAAAGCGCTAAATAAATAAATGTAAATTGAACAGATCTAGGCTATATGAGCTCTATAGATCAGATAAAGGTATAAAGGTATTTTTCGTACACGTCACGTAAAAAATATGTCGTTGTCTGGATCAAAACGCACATATTCGATGCCCATTTTTGTTATGATAAACGCACGTCAAAAGCACACGTTTTTGGTCATTCCAAAGCACACGTCAGGAACGCACGTTTTAATAGCAAATCACACGTCGAGAACGCGCGTTTTGGTACACAAAAACGCACATTCTCGACGTGCGGTTTCCATGATACCAAAGCGCGCGTTAAGCGTTAATCACACGTCGAGGACGCGCATTTTGCTGTCAAAACGCACGCTTTTGACGCGTCAGTGTGCAATCAGACGTCCGACCAGCCGTTTATGAATACTTTGGCTTGCCATAGAAGGGACCATGCACCACGTGTGAGAACCCATACACAACTGGTGCCCCGTGTGGTGCAGTCTGAATTGGATTTTTGGCTGTGTACACTGCAGTAATAAAGGGCAAAGATAATTAATCATCTATCCATATGGGTTTTTCTGCTGCCAACACTTTATCAATTGCAGGGAAAGCTGAAGAGGCTTGAGTCAACCTGTAAAGTCTATGAACCCTTACACAAGGCACTAGAAGGAGGAATCCAGAAACGCTTTGGAGAGGTCATGAAGGAACTATAGCTGATGGCTGCAGCTATACTGCTTCCAATTCAGAACCTCCTAGACAACACACACACACATTGGGTTTCCATTTTTTTGGGGACTTTTCATAGAATTTCCTCATGGGGACCAAAAAAAAAAAAATGACACCACCAGATACATTTCTGGTATCATATTTGTAGGGAATATCTGAACCACCTCAACTCTAAGTACTTTTATGCATTCTTCAATTGTCCAGACTTCTTCAGGATGAATACCAAATTTCTTTGTTGTATGTGTAGGGAAGATGTAATGTGCTCTCCCTGCCAGTGGGGGGAGCTGTCTGTTGTGTTTCTTTGGGGGAGTTGCCCCTTCCTTACCCCCACAGTCTTATTTCCTTTATGAAAAGTGGCTGAACTGGAAAAGAAGCCTAATAAAAGAAAGCTGCTCAGCATTGACTCTACCAGCGACTTTGGTGTCCTTCCTATTTACCTCCCCCTCCAACACCAACACAACGCAGAGACAGTCAGGGAAGCACATCAACGAAGAGGGTTACATCTTTGGTGCCGTGACCCGGATCGTTGGTTTCTACGTCAACGGAAGTAAGCTTTCTGATAAATAAATAGTGTGAGAAGAGTGGAATAAAAAAAAAAAAAAAAAAAAAAAAAAAAAAAAAGCTAAACAAAAAAAGCAAAAAAGCTTAAAAAAAAAAAACAGTATTCCACCTACTTTCTTTTGTCTTAAAGTGGTAGTGTTAAATATATTGTTGGACTGAATTGAGTTTTGCTTAAGTCTCTGAACTTTTGATATTGTTCTATAAGAGTGTTAATTTGATTTGAGTTACAAATTTGTGAACTGCTGTGCTTTTTTTTTTTTTTTAGAAACCATATCCTTTTTTTGTGCATCTGATTATTTTATTTTGGTGGATTTAAAGCTCTTGAAGTGGGCAAATTTTTTATTATTATTATTTGCCTTCATTCTTGATAAAGTGCTTTGTGAATATAGAAAACATTAGAAATACAGGACACATTCACTTACTGCATTAATTTGCACTTTACTACATTTTTCATATTTACATTTGCAAACACTACATATAGTGTATCGTACACTACATACACATTGTGTGCTGCACAGGCAAGAAGAGTCAAAGAAGTGGAAGAAAAATGCAGAGGCTCCCTGAAACCACCCCTCATCGACCACTTTCCCGTCCCCAAGTACCACTAAGACAGCCCTTCCAGGCCACCCCTTGGTTACCAGTAAAGCAGGACAAAATCCAACAGTATGAAATAAGCATGCCTGCCGATGTGAGTATTGAAACTGTTTCCCAGCCAGATGATAACCCCCAACAGTCTGTCAGGCCAAAGACAGCGCAGCTAGTGACACACACAGAGAATGTGCCTCCCCCGGCAGCGAGCTGGCACCAGTCGGGCACCTGCCCCAGCGCTTCTGTGCAACATCAGCCCTCAGCTCATGTCCAGGCCCCAGATAACCCTGTCTATGGACTTCCAACCACCTTGTCTCTTCAGTTAACCCACACCCATCTAATGTGCCGACTGTTTCATCCCGAACTAACATGCATGACAATGTCACTACCATTCAGGCTTCATCGAACATGGCCAACAGAACGCCAACTGACATGTCTCCCTCTCCAAATGACCCATACCTGCCTCCAGCATTGACTGTGCAACCTAAAGCTCACATTTCTACTTATCCAGGTATGATCCAGGCACCCAATATGTACACTTCTTCATGTGGCCTGCACTCTCCTGCTGCAATGACTTTTTTACCCCAAGCCAACATGCATGGTCATTCAACAGCCATTCAGATTCCTCCATCCTTCTGCTATGATGTGCCAAATGCCATGTATTCAAAACCACCTAGCTCATCCTTCCCTCAGCAACTCCTGTCTTGTCTGGAACCAGCTATCCTCACAAAGCAGACCCCATTCAAGCGCAACAAACTTCCAATGATCAACAGCACACCTCACATTCAAACTGTGCTGTTGGGTCATCCTTCTCTACTCCTGTGTATGCTACTATGACAATGCCAATGCATCCTGGTTCACATATGTATACACAACAACCCAGTTCAGTGCAACAGCCTCAGACAGCATCTCCGTATGTTGCTTATCAGCAAGATGCAAAAATTCATTCCTCTGCAATAACCACACCACAACCCAGCTTTACGCAGACACACCAAGTTCGAAATGTCCAAGTGTTCAGTGGTAGTCCTGATTGTAGAATACTTATTGAAAACTGGATACGGGACATGCAGTATCTCCTTGATGCTGGAGGAATGCCTGCAAATCTGTCATTTGCTACTGTAGTGCGACATTTGAGTGGTGAAGCCAGGAGGCTAGTTCTGAATCTCCCTCCTAATGAGCAAACTACTGGCAGAGCCTTTGAGGAACTACGAGCTGAATATAGTGATATGCAAACATCTCTGGACCCATTAGCTGATTTCTTTGAGTCAGCATGTTCATAGCCATTGCTCTGGAGGCCAGTTACATTCAGTGGAAGAGGCACAGTATGAAGGCCAACCTTTTCCAGACCGAGACAGCAAACTGACTCGCAGTTCGTTAGAG
>JAOTNS010000997.1:0-78146 GCA_028476615.1 Culter alburnus | reverse complement strand
GTATAAATATGAATAATCATTTGCTTCAGTACAGTACATTTTTGTCTTAATACACATACTTTATATGTAGTCTGTACTGTCAAATCAAGGACAGCAAAAGCATTAGTAGATGTAAGATATTTGAGGTAAACCCATCTGAACGCCAACCATACAACAGAAATAGTCCTAAGATTAACTATTATAATAATAAAATTATGTATTTCCATGCGCGAGAGTGATTAGAGAACGCGTTATACTCGCGTCTCAGCAGCTGCTGGCTGGGCTGAGCGTCATTTTCCCACCATTGAGATCACGATCATTTGACTGCTTTAAATTGAGATAACCCAATCTAAAACGTGAATCATACCAAAGAATAGATCAGTACTATTATATTAATAATGATAAAATTTGTAGTTTTCATGCAGCGAGAGTAATTACTAGAACGCGTGATACTCCGCGTCTCAGCATTGGCTGGCTGGGCTGAATGTCATATTTCGCTCATAAAGTTGTATATTTATACACATATTTTTGCTGTCACACAAAATCCTACATTCTACGAATATAATATGATATATATATATATATATATATATAATATATATATATATATATATATATATCAGGGTATAGCCAAGCCATATATTATTATAATTATATCCCCACACACATATGACTGTATTTAATTTTTAAGTTAAATAAAAATTTACAATTCTCCACCGCTAGATGGCAACTGGGGGCTCTAGCTGAGACATGACCACTGGCAACGCGAGACTTGAAACGTTAGCTCTCGATCACTGTTTGCCAGATCTCAGCGATAAACCTTTCCGTCATTTTACAACTGTTGGAGACGGAGAGCAAGCAACCGTTAAATGTTAAAGCAAATCTTTCCTGCTTTGGTGCTTGTAAGTATCTGTGTTTTTCATTTTATTTGACATTGTGTTTATTATTTATGACAATTATGTGTAGGAACCGTGACATTTTAGCTGGTAACAGTGCAAGACTCATAGTAAAAAACGTGGTAGATTAACATACTGTCACACATGGTACTGTAGTGTTTCCATTGTGCCCTAAAACTCTAAAATAAGAGGGTAAACTGAAACCTGTGCATCCTACTATTATTTTGTTATGAAGCCTTGTATATCTTTTAATCTTTTGATCATTATGAAAGAAAATATGAGTTTTTGATTTGGCAAGGCAAGTTTATTTGTATAGCACATTTCTACACAATGTCCAAGCTAATTCAAAGTGCTTTACATAAAACATGGAATTTATGGAACTGAAAATTATCAGGTTTTGTTTTATCAACCAAAAATATTGTTAACATTTTTTATTTAACTTTTTTTTTGGTCAATGTTTTATATTTTATTATGTTACACGTTGTAATTTCTTTTAAGTTTTTTGTAATTGTATTTGGTAAAATTTAATTTTTTTTTTTTTTAATCATTGTGTATTATCTTAAGTTTCTTTTTCTAAATAAACCTTTTTATATTATTTGTTTGGACGGATGTCTTTAGAGAAACCCTGTTATATTTAAGTGAAAAGAATCCTTTAGCCATTATTTTGTTGTCTATTGCATGTATAGATGTAATCTTCATTAGTAATGAAATGGATGACTTGTCTATTTTGGTTATGGTTAGCTTCTATTAGATTTTCACTGACAGCCCCAATTTTGCCTTATTTTAGCCTAGACCCGATTACCGTCCTATTAGACTAAATGTAGTTGTCTAATAGTCCGTCTAATTGATGATTTCTACTCTTGGGTTATGATTAGACTCTATAGATTTTTCACTGACAGCCCCAAATTCAGCCTTATTTTAGCCTAGATCCTATTCACCGTCTAGAGACATATATATTACTCGTCTAATAATCGTCTAATTGATGACTAGCTATTTTTTTGGGTTATGGTTAGACGTCTATTATTTTCCTGACAGCCCAAATTTTGCCTTGTTTTACCTAGACGGTCGGGCTATTTTTGACGGCTATTTACTCTAATAGCATAAAATTACTTGCTGGGTCAGCAGTGGCTGGCTGGCTGAGCGTCATTTTCCGCCAGTTTGAGATCACGGTCATTTGACTGCTTTAATTGAGATAAACCCATCTAAAATGTCAACCATACAAAAGAATAGAGTCATTATATTATATTATTAATAATAAAACTATGTATTTCCATGCAGCAAGAGTAACAGAGAACGCGTTTTACTCGCGTCTCAGCATTGGCTGGCTGGGCTGAGCGTCATTTTCCACCAGTTGAGATCACGGTCATTTTACTGCTTTAATTGAGATAAACCCATCTAAAATGTAAATCATACAAAAGAATAAGTCATAATGTTATATTAATAATAATACCAATTATGTATTTCCATGCAGCGACAGAGATATAGGGAATGTGTTACAATCTGCCAGCCACCAGACCCGCTGACAGACCTGCCAGAATCAAACAGGTGTTACAATATATTCGGTTCCTGAAATATTCTGTTCCACTGGGTGGCGCTCCATGAATATTCATGACATCCTCATCTTGTGGGCGTGTCCTTGAGACAATGCGCAAGCAAATGGAACTGAAAATATTAGTACACGCTCCTCAAATCGCATCGGTTTAATGGATTATTTCGAAAAGGTAATAAAATGTTCAATGTTAGTCAACAGTTCACATGTTCAAAAACAATGCATAGTTTGGAATATGATAATCGTCTGAGCTATTTTTGCCTGATTGGTACAGACAGGCATTCAGATAAACAGAAGGATACAGCAGAGCAAACATGAGCCAATAACCTTGTTTTACACTGATGTGTTTTTCTGTTTAGCGTTTTCATTTGTGAGGCTTTAAAGTTTTTGAATAGTTTGATTATTTGCTCCTTCGTTGTCATTGTGACTAGACTGCATAGTGTTGACAACTTGAAATAAACCTCTACAATGTCCTAATAAAAATATATAAGCTATAGCCTGTTGTGAATTCTGTGTCATCCTTAATTTCTTAATTATTTTGATATTTTTCAGTGTTTATCACCACAGTAGGCCTAAGACTTAAGAAGTATAGCTACCCTTATCAACACTAAACTACAAATATTTCCTGTTTTCTCATATTTTACTGGATATCATGACAATTATAATTATAGTCCAACGGTAAATGCACACTTGATGTTATTTGTCACATATTTTTGTTGCAAAGCAACATCAATTTTTTTTTGTTTTGTTTTTCACAGAACTGTTTTTTCCAGCAAATTTCTTAACGTGTAAATTTGACAAACAAAAGATTCAACAACTGAGACATAAACTGAACAAATTTCACAGGCTTTGATCAACAGAGTATCTGAAAGTCTGATGTGCGCCAGCTGCTTTACAGAGCTCTCATCCTCAGCACCAGCTTTGCAGCTCTTGCTGTGAGATGTTACTCCAATCTTCCATCAAGCAATTCACATTCTCAAACATGTCTGGTGGGACTTATGGGCACATGTGGTTTGGCACTGGAAGGACAATCAGCTGTCCTTCTGTCTCCCTGTAGCACTGTCTCAGCATCTTACATTACAGACATTGTACTTTATTGCTGTGTTCACATCTGCAGTCCTCTTGTCTCTGCAGCAGGACTAATCACGTCCACACAGGTGATCAGACCCTGGGCATCTTTATTCCGCTGTTTTTCAGAGTCAGTAGAAAGGTCTCTTTAGTGTCCTGAGTTATTGTAACTGACTTGATTGAACCTATAGGTGCATGTGGCAATAATTGAATAACATACAAACATTGTTAAAAACCCTTTCAAAGATCTGTAAATCTTATTTGGAATGCACAATTATCTTTAAAATATTATCCTGAAAATTGATTTTTTTTTTATTATTTTTTTTTTTTTAAACAACAAATCCAGTTTGTAGCCTATATAAATATATTACATTAAATGTTATAACAATTACAGAAGTAATTACTCTATGAATGTAACTCAAATTGAAAAGACATTTAAAAGTTAAAACAAGTGTGAAAGAAGCAATGCTAAATGTGAGCTTCTGAGGTAAATATTCAACAGGGCCTTGGCACTCAGGAACAGCCTTCATGCATGTCCGATCACACACTGCCAGAGCTATCCAAGACTTCAGCTCTCACTCCAATCTGAAACAGACAGTGACTTTACAAGATGATGAGCATAATGTGACATCACAAAACAAAACCCATATTATGACATCGGTGATGATAATAACAAATAACATCATCTTGTAAAGTAGCTGTCTATTTTTTCTGTGCATTTGTGCTGTATTACCTCACAGAAATAAATTATATTATTTATCAGAATTTTTATTGACGCTTTTGAAATTGTTTTAAATCATGTACCTACATAAGGTTCTTGAGTATGTGTTAATGTTTGACACATTTCATGGTTTTGTGCTGTAATATCCTGCCTTGTCAAACTTTAAATATAACAAAACTTAATTATAATTTCCTATCATAATTATAATATTTTAAACAAAATTAACATTCTTTAAGTATCTGCTGGCATGAAGACTGTCATCAAAACAAAGCTCCAAAGGTATATTCCAAAGGAATATTAATTACCTTTTCGAAATAATCAATTAAACTGTTGCAATTTGAGGAGCGTGTACTAATATTTTCAGTTCCATTCGCTTGCGCGTTGTCTCAAGGACACGCCCACAATATGAGGATATCATGAATATTTGCATAAACGCCACCCATTGGAACAGAATATTTCAGGAACCGAATATATTGTAACACCGGCAGCTGCCACCAGGTCACGTGACCTGTCAGCCAGCTGAAGATTGAACCCCTACTGAACGGTTACCTAGAAGTAAACAACTGTAGTTTAGCATAAGTCAGCCGCGACGCTGAGAATATAGTTACCTTTATGGAATCTTGAGATACAATGTGAACTAATATTCTCAGTTGCACGTGCATTATTAATATATGAATACTAACTCATTAATATTCATGTATACTCCGCCTTCGGAAACTGAAAATCTCAGAAACCGAAATTCTCGTAACACCGGTCAATTTAATGGTCCATTGAAAAACAATGAAAACCAGGACATTTTCATCACTTTATAAAAAACAACCAGGACGGCCAGGACAGGACGTGAAAACAGGACATGTCCTGGGAAAACAGGACGTTTGGTCACCCTACTTTAAATATATAAAGTATATTAGCATCATGTTTTCACAATACAACTTTTAACACACTTTATAATTGTACTTTAGTATTTCTAAAAATATTTTAGAAAAATATAGGCTACTTGAAGTTCAGTTTATTTTTTTAAAGTGTATTTATTTGCACTTTATAAAAATATATATTTGAGGTATATTTTAACTGTGCTGAAAATGATCATTGTAATGCACTGAAAGTATATTTAAAAAAAACACAAAACATTATTTAATATCCTGAAGTTGTAGTATATTTAACGTTAAATTTGAGTATATTTAAGTTTACTTATTCATCCTTGGAATTCATTACTTGTGCTTATTTCAGTATGACTAATGCATTAATTTAATCCCACAAACACAGTACGTTGTGACGACGTCGTCAGTTAGTCGTCATTTGGTCAGCGTGACATTACTTTATGACAACGTTGTGAGGACGTCGTGGTAATGTTCCATTTTTTAGAATCTTGGCTAACGTTCCAGAAACGTCGCGGGCACGTCCTCAAAAGACGTCGCTGGTTAAAGATGCGTTCACGCGGCCTCGTAATTCCTGTAGTTACGAGATTCTAGCTTGTAAAAAGCATTCACGTCCTCGGAGACTCGTATTAACAGCTTGTAACTGGGAGTTTTCTGAAAGCTCCTGTACCACCTGACCGCTGTAGATTAATTTAGGCGTTGATAGTGGTGCCATGGAAACGCATAATTCCCAGTCCGAGGACGTGAACAGCTCCGAATATAACGTCACGTGTTGTCATTTCAAGAATCCGGTAAATACGAGGTGACGTGAACGCAGCATAATACCACGGAGAACGTTGTAGCGACGTGGTCCATAGGTCTCCTGATAGCTTTCCAGATATTGCATTAAGCCAACATTATGTTTGTTAATATGGCATTTGGATATTATGAGTAAATTTAATTGATCAAGCTTTTTTAATGATCGATAGTTTTTATTTATATTTGAGATATACCTAATAGCCTACTACATATTCATAAATATTTGCCAGCAAAACTACCTACATTTTTACTGAATAATTGTGATTATTCATATGTTTGTGACAGAGTTTACTGAATGACAACGTTGTGAGGACGTCGTGGTAAAGTTCCAGTTTTTTTTTTTTAAGAATCTTGGCTAACGTTCCAGAAACGTCGCGGGCACGTTCTCAAAAGAACGTCGCTTTTAATCCCACGGAGAACGTTTTGTAGCGACGTGGGTCCATTGGTCTCCTGATAACTTTTCCAATATGTACTTTTTGTGTTCAAATTTTACAAAAGTTATGTGGGAATGTACAACAATGAATACATTTTCCAAACCGTGTTTTTTTTTGGACCCTGAATCATTATGTACACCTAGAATAAGTGTTTAATTCGGACTTTTTAGACCAGTCTGGTAGGAACCGCTGCGGAGTAGCACAAATACCTGCGTGACTCGTCAAAGACTAACAGAGAGAAGTAGCTCTCCGGCTACAATGTTCTTCCGCAAGATGCATGTCGTTCTGTTTTTAACTGTTAGAGCGCCAAAAGTTAGGGACATGTTTATATATTATATGTTGTGTTTGTGAATGAAGGAGATTATTGGATGGGGCACTCGCGATGACAAATTCGAAATTTTAAACGAGCAAGTCAACGGACTTTCGGAGAATCTGAGTACTGCGCATGCGCATATTTTGTTCTGTAACGATCGACTTCCAGCAGACGGACACGGAGTAAAGGTAAGCCCTACAAATCTGCTTTTTTCTCGTTTTTTTTGCCCGTGACACTAAATATCACTTGTGATGAGTATGTTAGTGCAGTGTTTTTTTGGTTTTCTAAATGTAATTCATAAATAAATTCCTTTGGTTAATGTGCGCACGAGCTGCTGTCCCCGTGAGGCGGTGTCTGAGTTAACGTTAACGTTATATTTTTATTTTAGTTATTTAAGTGTAACGTTCACTGTTTAATGCTATAAACGCAGAATATCACTATTTCGTTAACCGGCAACTGTAGTAGAGTGTTTGTTAATTTTAGACCCTGCCTGGCCTCCCTGAAGCTCCATATGAACCATATTGAAAATTTCAATAAATCTGTATAAAACGGTTATCAGACACGTTAATTACTTAACGATTTGTTTACTTAAATTCTTTGTAATGACAATGACCCAGCCAATCAATGATTTAGAGTTGTTTATAACAAAAATTTTCTCGTTTGTCGCCACTTACTGGTTAACGTTAACGTTATTTGTGGGTCTATTCATTCTAATAAATCTAACATACTTTTTTATTTTCAGCGCTGGAGGAGAGACCGCCTGTGCAGCAACAACAAGGCAACAATGATTATAAGCATGGGTGGGTATTAAATTAGTTTCTGACTTGTTCAGTTACCAATAGATATAAGGTCCTGGACTAATAGTGCTGCATATCGGTATGGTGTAACGTTCAGTCATTAATTACCCTTTATATACACCACATATCATTCAGATAATCTCCAGGTGGACTGCATGGTTCCGGATCAAGAGATCATTCATCATGCGACCATGTTCCCAGGAAGAAGCAGCGTATACTGGGTGACAACTATGCCTCATTTTTTCAATATCACATAGGAAGACTAAATGGATTTAAAGTGATTCATCATGGTCATTTGTTTCAGGGCTGCTTGATCATTTTGGTTTCCTTATACATGTGAACATGGTCAAAAGGTGGGCAAATCAGCATCCAGCCATAAAAGCAGCCGTCTCGTTTAAAAGGCTCAGGAGGACAAACAGGTAATTCACAGGGTGAATTCACAATTCAATTTAACAGAGACAAGAGATGTTATAATTCTGAATTTGAGGGGTCAGCAATTTTTATTTGATACATTTGGCGCTCGTTTTTTAGTTTAATTCAGAATGAAATCTTGTGATTTGATGAATCTGAATATAGGTGATATGTACATTTATTTAGAAATCGGATTTGATATTTTAAAATGCGTCTGTCCAAAATTACAGACTTTCCCCTGTTGGTGCGTATAACCATCATCCTGTTATTGTCTTTTCTGTTTCAAAAAGCAGACTTTATATTTATCATTCCAGGTCCTGATTAGGAGACCAGAGAACATGAAGCTATGTGCCGTGCTGCTTATATTTATCAGTAGTAAAAATGCTCAAAACTAACAGAGCATTTTGAATTTTATGACAACCGTCATTTATTACACTGCATTCATTCAACAACAATGGTTACACATGCTTTACACTTTCAAATTTCAGTTTTTAATCTGAATCAAGTGTTACAGTCCTATCGAACAGATTATAAAAAGTTTAAATCACCCCTTACAATCAGAATCAAATTTTAAAATCTGATTTGGCAAATCATTCTGAATGACATGGTTGCATGTACTTAAAGGGATAGTTTACCCAAAAATGAAAATTCTGTCATCATTTACTCACCCTCAGCTGTTCCAAGCTGTATACATTTCTTCTGTTAAAACCACCACTGACTTGCATAGTTTTTTTTTTTCTACTATGGAAGTCAATGTTGGCCCAAAGCAGCCTGGTAACAAACTTTCTTTAAAATATTTTATATAGCTTTGGAACAAGCTGAGGGTGAGTAAATGATGATAAATTTCATTTTTGGTGAACTCCCTTTAATTCGACTGTGCAACTAGTCCGATTACAATTAATTATTAGGGTCCATGTAAATGCAGCTATTGTATAGTCCCAAATTATACACAATCACATCACATAGGCTGCTTGGCAACCCTATAACTTTTTTAAATCTGAAGCTATAGCAGCAACATTAGCTGTTTACATGGGCTCTAATAATCAGACTTTAACAAACTAGTAGCACAGATGGAATAAAAAGTCACATGTAACCACATTATTGAAATGAATTGGCCGGGTCCAATTGACTTTCATTCGGATTGAAAGGGCATGATTAAGCTTTTTTAAAAATCTGTTCGATTAAACTGTTCGAATCAATTCGACTATCATATACAATCCAAAATCGATTGTAAAAATAGATTTACGATCTGTACAAACTTTTGTTTAAACATCAAAGTGCAGTTGTGTAGACTGTCAATGGAGGGACAGAAAGCTTCAGATTTCATTAAATTATATTTATTTATGTTTTGAAGATGAACGAAAGTCTTAACAGGTTTGGAACGACATGAATTCATGTCATGTTAAAAACAATAATGTTGTAACTTACATATATACATGATATTTTAATGATTTCAAAATACTATCAAAAATTAAAAAAACTTCATAATCACATTCATTTAGGCTACATGAAATATGCCCTTACTGTATTTTTTCTTAAATATTTTTTTCTTGCTTTCGTGTACAGAAAGATGTTTTTGAGGAGGCTACAACAACGATTAAAGCCAGGGACAACACTTAATGACTGTAAGGCCGATTATAAATGTAATTTGATACTTTCAACTGATCTTGTCAACATGTCAAGTCAGAGCCAGTTGCGTTCAGTCTGTTTTATAATCTGTAAGTATTTAAATCCACTTCTGTCGAAGGAAACAGTTTTAAGTGTGTTGATTTCAGTCTTAGAATGTTTTTTCTAGTCGTTCAGTGTGTCCCCAGCTTGAAGGAGTCAGCAGTGAGGGAAGTAATCGTTAAAAGTAGTCTTTGAGAATTTGTGCACTGTTTATTATCTAAATGTAATAATGTACACTGCCAGTCAAAGATATTGAGATTTGGAAGATTGCAAAATTTAATTATTCCTTTGACGGAAGATTTTCGGCATCATTTTTCTAGTCTTCAGTGCCACTTGATCTTTCATCATTCTAATATGCTGAATTGATGCTCGGACATTTCTTTTGAAATGTGCTGCTTCATTTTTTTGTGTTCTTGAGCATCAAATCATCATATTAGAATGATTTCTGAAGGATCATGTGACACTGAAGACTGGAGTTAATGATGCTGAAAATTCAACTTTGATCACAGGAATAACTTACTTTTAAAAATAGATTAAAATAGAAAACAGTTAATAGTAAAACTATTTTAGAATATTAAAGTAAAACTACTTCACAATATTATTTTACTGTATTTTTTCATCAAATGCTGCCTTGGTAAGTAGAAGAGACTGCTTTCAAAAGTAAAAATGCAACTTCTAACAATGTAATTCAACCTTTCAGCTGCCAGAGGAGGATGATGATGGCAGTGGTGACCAAGGTGACAGTGCAGCTCAGGAAGAAGAAGAGGAGGAACATGTAAGTTAAACATGCTTTCCTCATACCTTTCTAACAAACAATAAACCTGACTACAATAACTACTACAATAATTTTTTTTTAGCTTCCAGTTTGCCAAAATCCAAAGTGAATATATAGAGACCATCCTCCTATCCTTGCCTCAGAAGAACCTGAGAAAGACACTCTTCCTCTTATCACAGCTCTCCATCATCTACCTCTGCAACACTGTTGGCAAGAGTGTTCTACACAGCTGAGGTGTGTGTTACACGGTAATGAGAGATCTCAAATTCTTCCTGAGAAAGTCCACATGTTCATTTTCTTGAACAAAAACTGTACATGTATTTTTGGGTGGGCCAAACTATTATTTGAAGAAATGCTAAAAATCTCTATATTGTTCTTTATACATATCTTTTACTCTTTATGAATGTAATCTTCTGGATTTTTTTTAGCTTTTGAGAAGCTCAAGGACTGTATATCTTTGGTATTGTGATATTGTCTGGCAGTAAGCAGTATTAAAGCAAATTACCTCCGTATTTTGTAGCAGCTGCCTCATACAGGACACTTAGGAAATGGTTTAAAATATATTTTTTGCAAATAAAGTATAAAATATCTGCTGAATCTTTTTCATATCTTTGTCATTTTTGTGCCAAAATATGGATAGTAGTAATCATAAGAGTATCTATAAATATAATTGATAAAATCATTATTTAACTATACCCATCTAATGATAAAACACTTTGTCAATTAAAAGAATAAAACATATTAATTACTGGTTACATTTATTTATTGATTGTATTGTTTGATCTATGAATGTGTTCATTTATGAATTCATGTGTTAACACTTTACATGGTTAAAACATGGTTACATGTTAGTGTTCGAGTTGTACAAAGTAACAATGCTGATGATTTCATGGATGCAGTGTGTTTCTAGCCATTTTCTATCAGAATTTAATGAGGGTTTATATTGGTTTCCACTACATATTTTGATCTGCAAATGTATTAACCAAAGCAACACAATTCCCTAACAATTAGAATTTATTAGGTTTTATAGCAGAGAATGAAGTGTTTATCAGTTCTGCATGGATTTCAATATGGACGGTGCACATTTCCATTCCCCGGAGTAAAGGTGAGAAGCAGATTTTAAGATAAAGGTCGAGGTGGTATTTTGGTCTTTAGGACGTACCTGTCACGTTCCAGCAACGTACAACTAAAACGTCGCCACAACGAATATGGGAATCACAAAGTTACGTCGCTGGAACGTTATTCGGGACGTCGTTACAACTAATATGAGCCGATCCAGTTACGTTTTCACAACGTGCCAGTTTGGTCGTTGAGACGTTACCGCTATAACGTCGCCACGACGAATATGGGAATCACAAAGTTACGTCCCTAGAACGTTATTTGGAACGTCGCTGCGACTAATATGAGCCAATCTGGTTACGTTTTTACAACGTGCCAGTTTGGTCGTTGAGACGTACTCCTCACGTTACAGAGACGTACCACTATAACGTCGCCACGACTAATATGGGAATCACAAAGTTACGTCCCTAGAACGTTATTTGGTACGTCGCTACAACGAATATGGTCCGGTCCAGTTACGTCGTCACAACGTAACTGTGTTAGCTGGGATATAATTAAATTTAAGGCCATTTTTTAATATATGCAGTGTAGCCTACAATTTCCAAATATGTTTAATATGTTTCCGGATGTTTAAGTTTACACTGGCA
Organism: Culter alburnus; assembly: GCA_028476615.1. Lineage (NCBI taxonomy): Eukaryota > Metazoa > Chordata > Actinopteri > Cypriniformes > Xenocyprididae > Culter > Culter alburnus. The sequence continues at coordinate 66,153 of JAOTNS010000997.1, read as the reverse complement.
GAATCATTTTACAATCATACACACAAATCTATATTAAACAACACACCAGCAGCACAAGTAACGTTAATGCGAAAAAATGTTGAGTGGTTGAACTTGAGATTTATCGAAATTCAAATGTCTGTTCAACTTGGTCTGTGACCAATCAGATTTTGTTGCTCACTGCCGGTGAAGTATAATGTCACAATGTATAATTTATTTAATAAAACACTGAAAGCGCAATACATCGCTCATTCTTGGGAATGCTGACCAGGGCAGCGTTTCCCAAAAGCATCGTAAGCCTAAGTTGATCGTAGCTCCATTGGTTTCAATGGAGCTACGATCAACTTAAGCTTACGATGCTTTTGGGAAACGGCGCCCAGTTCAATCAAGTGACATCGCAGTCTGACCTTGATGGCGAGGACAACGGGCTAGGAATTTAATGGCCTACGCGATCCTGGAAAGAACCGGAGAAAAGTGCTGCTATTTGGAGGTAACAAACGGAGAGCGAGATTTCGGTTTGATATCTCCTTTTTGAGGTTGTGTGAGTTGGTTTATGACACATGTTTGTATGCAGCACCAAAACGCCCCGTTCATATGACTGGTCAAATCGGCCCGTATTCTGTAAGATATTAATAAAGTGTTGTATGTTTGACTATGTACCAAAAACAATATCGACATGCCATACTGATACAGTCTTTTGGTTCAATGTAGGATATAGACAGACTATTGTAAACGTGAATAAAAAGTTGAACATGCTGTCTGACCTCATATCTTTGGTATATTCTGTTAACAGATGCTGTTCTTCATGAGTTTCTGCAGTCAACTGCCTCTGTGTAAGCGACCACCAGACACAATAATGAGAAGCTCATCAGAAGATGGTATATAATGTGTAATTTGTATTTGTGTATAGAGGGTCACCATTGGTCCAATAATTTTTTTTTCTTTAATGAAAAACATGGTATATTTTGCTAAAACCATGTTAAGTTTAAATAAAAACCATTGGATTTGTTAATGAAATATGTCTCTTCATTAGTGATGTTGTTACATTTTATTTATTTTAATGGCCTTGAAAACAAATGCATTCAACTTTGGGAAAATGTCACCTAAGTAATTTGTTAAACGGTATTTAAATGGTAGCACAATTATAATTGTGCATAAGATTATGTAATTCAAAGTACAGTAGTCAACATTTGAAGTGGATCAAAAGAGTTCAGCAAAGTTGTCCTAAGAAGAAGGTTTTAGGACAACTTTGATTAAAGGTTTTGATCCGCTTCAAATGCTGACTATATTATACAAAGTATAAGTAATAACAAAGTGTATTAAATCACAAATAAAATATACTTATAACACAAATAAAGTATACTTTAATATCACTAATCAAGCATGTAATTAGTCCCTACACAGACATATACTTAAAGTGTACTAAGTATACTTGAAGTTGTTCCAATTTAGCACACAAAAGTACACTAAATATACTTAAAGTTGTGTTTTTATACAACTTAATTACAACTAAAATATACTTAGTACAAAATGAGTTGTTTCAAAATAGCACACTTTAAGTTAACTAATCATTAACACACTTGAAATATACTGATAATTAGTCTGGCTGCAAGTATACTTAGCATACATTGTTTTCACTAGGGTTGATTTTGATTTGACTTCATTTAAAAGTAGATTACCGCTAAATCGCCATCACCTGTTTTCAAATGGAGCGGCATTTAATAGACAGAGTCGTAGTTCACTGATAAGCTACGCAATATCGAGTTCATTATCGAAGGCGATTCATCTGCGATAATGAACGCGATATTGTGTAGCTTATCAGTGAACTACGGCTCTGTCTATTAAATGCCGCTCCATTTGAAAGCAGGTGATGGCGATTTAGCGGTAATCAGGGAACCGGCTTTACTGACGAAATGCGCGTGACAATTGCATGCAATATATCGCCCAGCCCTACTATGTATAGACAAGTGTTACAGTAAACAAAACAATGAACAACATTTCCATCTGTGTCTCGTTTGTGATAAGGCAATATAATAATGCACCGCGACTTAGCAAACCGATCTGTGGAAATGAGTCGGACGGAGAGGGTCATAAAATGCATATGGAAGTGTTCGTCCAATCTAAATACAATTTAACATCTGGATATTATATGCATTATCAAATACTTTGGCAAAAAAAAAAAAGGACATGTACTTCTTGAAAATGGATGACAAGCAAGTCTCTGCAACTGTGCAACACCACAGCTTCCCTTCAGATTAATTGATTGCTTTTCAAATTAAATGACAAAGTTTATCGCAAGGTCAGATGTGTCACAAGCTTGATGGCTTGGTGTGCTTAGAGATGATTTGTGATATTTGCTGCTGCTGCAGCACATATTCAGGAATGAATAAAATGTGGTGTTTCATGCCATCATGTGGGGTAGTAAATAGAGAACGTAATCAGGAATGTCATGCCAAAAGACTTGTATTTTTCACAAGTCTCTGTCTTCAAGTCTTAGTCAAGTCTTGGGTTAGTAGTTCACGAGTCCAAGTCAAGTCACAAGTCGTTTATTTTTGCCACTTAAGTGCAACTTGAGTCCAAGTCGCAGACTCGAGTTTCCATCTCTGGTAGACATGCCTCCTGGCTGCCTGTTCAGTCCCTGAAGTGGATGACATGTTCTCTAGGCACCCCTTATATACTTTCTGGTCACACTAGTATGACGTCATAGGCTGTCGCTGGACAAAAAGGATTGTCGTGGTTTTACAGTTGCTTCAGATACCAGTCACGTGGAGGCGTTCCCCCAAGTGTCTCAGGACGCAGTGTCTCGTTCCTGTTCTCAGGGAACCAGGGTTATAGTCGTAACCCAAGAAGTTTTCTTTACGAACGAGAATTATATAAAATGGTATTGGAAAATTAATTGGCGGACCACACCGTCTGAGGACAGCTAATTCATAAGGTGTGTTCGACTTCATGTGGCACAGCACAGACCGATCAGCATCTGACTTGAAGCAGTGTATACCATTAAAGTATACCATCAATTCGCGAGCAGATGGCTGATTATAGTGTCGCAGTTTCTCCAGGGCAGCTGATGTATGTTGTGTGGGTGCGGTTTTGCTTTAATGCAGCAAATGTTTTAAAATATTTTGAACAATTCACCTTTAAAAATTACATTAAAAATTAAAGTTCTATCATTCTGCAGCAGCCTTTCTTTTCTTGTTATTTTTGACTAAGCTGAACAATTATGTATTTGCTCAGCAGCAGCAGCGTAAGCAGATCTCATCCACCAAAATCAAGCCTATGTACATTCCATGCTCCATGCTAATAAAATTCACTCCAAGAGTTGTCATGATTGAAATGACATCAAAAGTGGAAAATGTTGTCCAAAAACGCACATTTACACACAAACTGACCATCAAACGCAACTTTCGGATTCCATCTTTATTTTTATATCTTAACTGTCACAGAATGGAACGCACAGGATTGTGGGATATCAAAGGCAGCGAAGGATACATCTATGTTGCCTTCAAAAATCGATCAGAGGAGGTATCTCAGGAAACGGGAAGTGAAGCTAACATTGGATTCGGACGTGCCTTAAAGCCTTCCTACCTTGAAATGTGTCCTCCGAAGGCAGCATTTTCCAGTTTTCGGATGCAGCCAGTGTCATAATCTGTCCCTGACAGTACTACAGGGAGTGCAGAATTATTAGGCAAGTTGATTTTCTGATCATATTTTTTTTCCAAGCACATTTTACCAATTCCAATCCACATCAATCTTAATAACTACTATTAATATTGTTTTTAATCATTTATAAGTGATATATAATTGTTCATGAAGGCTGGAAATGAAGAATGCCCTATATTCAGGTGTGCAGAATTATTAGGCAGGTTTTCTTTTACAGATAAAATGAGCCAAAAAGAGATTTAACTCAGACTGAAAAGTCAAAATTATTAAATACTCATGAGAAGGACGCAATACTAATGTAATACTAGAAATTGCAAAGTTAAAGCATGACCACTGGACAGTGAAATGCTCATTGGGTCAGCGGGGTCATACAAAAACAGCTGGAGAAGAAAAGACACGTTAACTGCAAAATAATTAAGAATTAAGGTGAAGAATTAAGTGTGAAACCATCAGGAACCCTTTAGTCTCCAGCGCCACCATTTCCCAGTACTGAAACCTACCTGGAGTCTTCAGAAGTGTGAGGTGTCAGGATCTCAGAGACTTAGTTAGGTGAAAATCCTAAAAAGCGACCTGCTCTTAATAAGAATCACAAGCTGAAGTGTTATAAAGTACATGAAGACTGGGTTTTTATAGGCCTTATAGACAGACAGCTTGAGAGTGACTCCTGAAGGACCAGCACCACATCCTCTTGTACCACTGTTTGAAAATTATCTTCCAGAATCTGGCAGTAAGGTGTGGGAGTTCACTTTTAGTCCATCTCTTATCCTGAAATGTCCATCTTGCAGAGATGGACTAAATGATCTTCCAAAACTTACTGCCAGATTCTGGAAGATAAATTCTTCAAACAGGGTACAAGAGGATGTGGTGCTGGTCCTTCAGGAGTCACTCTCAAGCTGTCTGTCTATAAGGCCTATAAAACCCCGTCTTCATGTATTTTATAACACTTCAGCTTGTGATTCTTATTAAGAGCGGGTCATTTTTTAGGATTCTTCACCTAACCTAAGTCTCTGAGATCCTGACACCTCACACTTCTGAAGACTCCAGGTAGGTTTCAGTACTGGGAAATGGTGCGCTGGAGACTAAAGGGTTCCTGATGGTTTCACACTTAATTCTTCATCTTAATTCTTAATTATTTTGCAGTTAACGTGTCTTTTCTTCTCCAGCTGTTTTTGTATGACCCCGCTGACCCAATGAGCATTTCACTGTCCAATGGTCATGCTTTAACTTTGCAATTTCTAGTATTACATTAGTATTGCGTCCTTCTCATGAGTATTTAATAATTTTTGACTTTTCAGTCTGAGTTAAATCTCTTTTTTGGCTCATTTTATCTGTAAAAGAAAACCTGCCTAATAATTCTGCACACCTGAATATAGGGCATTCTTCATTTCCAGCCTTCATGAACAATTATATCACTTATAAATGATTAAAAACAATATTATAGTAGTTATTAAGATTGATGTGGATTGGAATTGGTAAAATGTGCTTGGAAAAAAAATATGATCAGAAAATCAACTTGCCTAATAATTCTGCACTCCCTGTAAATGACAAATGTAACCAGAACCAGGTGTCCAACATATTCAGTAACCATGACAACAAATGAAGAGCAGGAATGTAGGGAACAAAAGAAAAGAAGAACAGAACACAGGAAAAGGTGAAACAAACTAAAAGTCCATAAAACAGAATGAAAACCTAACACAATGGACCACACACACATTCTTTTTAAAAATCTTTTAAAATTCATAAAGTTATCATGAGAAATATACATTACAGGATGCACTGCCAACTCTCTTTTTGTAAACTGTATACATAATTTAAACGTATGTATGCTTCATATGTGCATTCTCAGATTATTTATTTCAATCTGTGCTTGGTTTCATGAAAGGTATGTGCACAAAGACTATGGTTGGAAGTAATCCCAAGTGAAATAACAATTACATCATCTCTTTCATGGCAGTAATCCCTCCTCAGCTTCCTAGGGTTTTACACTGCTGACACTGACAGTCTGGGATTATAATTGAGGCACTATCAATGATTATTACCTCTGAGCATCGCCTTTGATTATTATCCTTTGATTAAATCTCTATGTGTGTATTAAAACGGTTCTATATTTCCATGAGTATGTCCACTTCAGACATTTTACTACAAGTAACTTGTCTACTAACTCTCATTAGAGTAGACTGTTAGGTTAGAGTTAGGTTTTAGGTTTCAGGTTAGTAGAATAAGTTGACGTAGTTGCAAAATTACTTATAGTCTATAATTACAGTCTATCTATAATTTCTGTTGGAGGGGCATCAAAATAAAGCATTAGCAGTTATTAACCAGACAGTCTACTAATACATTAATGACTGCTAGTTGACATGTAGTTGCAAAGTTACTTATTTATAGTTAGTAGAATGTCTAAAGGGGACCATCAAATAAAGTTTCACAGAGTTTTATTTCTTTTTATGACAAACACTTCTGCCCAATAGTGTATACTGTAAGTATAATATACTCTTACTAAGACTTTTATTTACATTGTTTTTTTGATCGATTACATTGATTATTTATTGTTTATTATTATTACAATTTGTAAATGCATTTTTTATAGACTGTATAAAATTCTAATTCTAAATTCTAATTGTATTTTTTTTTACAATTACTCTGATTTTGGAATATACAAGCTGTAATTTCTCAACTTATAAACAACTGATTTTGAAATCTGCCTCAGCTTTTCCTGAAACTTGCATGATTTATCTGGAATCTTCAGCAAACGTGAGTTGTTTACACACAAAGCCCACTATAGAGTCCACAGTTCTCGGCACGTGACTTGGCCCTGATAAATAAAGTGTTGCTCCTTGTGCCCAGAGTGTCAGTGCCTACTAATCTCCCCCAATGCTGACAAAAGCAAACCAACCCAATCCGCTCAGGCAAGTATAGCACCTGCAGAAAGCACAGCTAGCTATCTACCCATATCCGTCTGTCTATTTGGAAAGCTTGACAATGGGTGAAGGGGATTTGAGCTATAACCCTCTCTAACCTAATTAGTTGGGCAATACACATCCTGGGTACAAATACCATCTCCTTCCCACAGGTCACTGCTCTCTCTGTCCTCAAGCCACAGACCTCACAAATTAGTCGAATCATCACTGCCAGGTATGAAATTCATAATGCGCATAGAATTTAAAGGACCCACTGTTGGGTTTTATGTGGGACATGGGGTATACAAAATTAGTAATGTTAGTTTTATGTCACTGTTAAGTAAGAATAATCTGTCAGTTATGAAGTCATTGTAATATTGTAAAGCCTTGATTAAGACTGCAGGTTTACTTGATGACATATGAAGAATATTATTGTGATGTATAGCTTAAAGTGACTTACATGCTATGATTGCAGTTAGGTTTACATTGCATAATGGCTTGACATTAATCTAAGCATTCATTTATTGGTTGTTTGTTTGTTTGTTTGTTTGTTGTTTATGTGTTCAAGTCTCTAAACAACAATGAGCCCCAAACAGATCGTCTTCAAGAAAATATCCAAGGACAAGTCGGTAAGTCAAGTAAATCTTCAATCAGCATAACTATACAGGTGGATATAGTTCCTTAATATAATAAAGAGAATATATATTTGACACATTCCATAAATAGGGTACAAAATAAGCCTGAAATTCTTTTATACTTTCTCTTCAAATGGTCATTGAAAGAAAATGCCTAAATATAATTTTCAATGTCAGGACAAACTAATTATTAGTTTTTTTGTTGTCCTTTTGAATTCCTTTTCTGAAACTCTTTGGTGATTTAACAATTTTGCAGCAATAAACAAAACAAAATTGAATAGACTTAAATAAATGAATAAATAAATAACAAAACACTGTTACTGTTACTGTTACTCACTAGGCGTTGCTAGTTTGGGACAAAATGTTGGTTTGTAATTTGATAAATTTATAGTTCAAATAAATTAAAAAAGAAAAAAACATTTGTTTGATATTTTTTTTACAGTAGCTTGAATTGTGAGTTTAACAAATGCAGCCAACATGACAATTTGTGTAAAATTAGAGAACATAGAATGAGATTGTTCACCATATTTGGTGTGCTTTATGTATGTGCGTCAATGAATGTTTGTTGTGAATAAAGGACTGAATTAAATCTGTTCATCATATAAAGCTACTGTGTCTCATCAGAAGACTTTGATTAAATGGCTTGATTGATATGGATTTCTTTTACAATGTCTTTATGCAGTTTTATTTTTTAGGTGAACTAACATTTCAGAAAGGGCCCTTCAAGAGAGGGAAGTGTGTGAAGTGGTTCCACATGGTGTGTTCACTTCATGTCATTCTTACTATATAATTACAAAATTTTCGAGTTGTAAAAACATTCATATCCTCACAGAATGTCAGGAAACACAGACTGGAGAGATGGTAAGTATAATTAAAGACAACGCTTTATTGAGCACAGCAGATATAGAAATGAAGATGGATGAACTGGTTTGATGAGTTCAGAGGAGAATAACAGACAGGTAAGTTGCTACGCACAACACACACACACACACACACACACACGTTTTCAGTCACTGATGAATATATCATAAACACTTTCCTTTCTTTCTTTGTAGGACAAACACACAAAGCTTGGAAGAGGACACGGAACTGGAGACTGGAGACAAGGAGCTGGAGACTGGAGATCGGGTACTTGAAAATTGGAGACTTAGGTGAGGAGACAAACAGCAGGTAAGGAGACTTCAGGTGAGTAACAATCCAGGAGAACATAAGGTGGGTCATAGATGAGATTAGACAAGATGTGTGTGGTGGTGATTTCTTTTAACTGGTGCAGACAGTGATCAGTGACCACTGGTGGTGATCAGTAATTAGAAGGTGATCAAGACTGGGTGATTGCTGAAGGGGTGCAGGTGAGTAGGAGGAATGATGGGAAATATAGTTTGGAGGAGGTGACAGAGCTGATGACTGTAACAAGTCAAGTCAAGTCATCTTCATTTATATATTATATAAATGAGGCTTTATTGATTATTCTAACACAAAATAAAATCTAACACAAAACACGCATGCACACATTCGCACAAGTTGCAGAAAGAAAGGAAGTGAGGAAAGAATGAGTTTGAAATTATGAAATCCCAGGTTTCTAGCAATATTGCAACTATCGCTTCTTAGGCAGGTTATTAAACTTTACATCAATGCACCAGGTCAGCTAGAATCTGGAGTTACTTGCATTTGTCGTTTGTGTCTTTAAATTGGATTTCCTTTGATGGCATCCTTGGCTTGGAGAAAAGTGTTTCCCAGGTTCTTTTGATTTGCTGCAGGTCTTTTCAGGTCCTGATTGATGTCGTGGGAAGCCAATCACGTTCTGGTGTGCTGGCGGAGGAGTGGAGTCTCCCTTGTGGCTAAAGTTTGAAGTTTGAGATGGCAAAGACTGTAGAGTCATTGATTAAACTTTGCAGCAAAACTTAACTTAGAACACGAGACTCTCAACGGAAAAGAAAGAAAACTAAGTGAAAGAAAGGAAAGTGAGTGGGACGAGAGTAAGTTGGATGGCTTGAATGAAGCTGTTCCTATTTTCATCTGATCTTGATCAGGCACGTCCTTCTCCTGCTCCTACTGGTTCGATCCTCACAGCCATGAGAAAGACACCTAGGCCAGTCACTCACTGTCAAACAGTTGCGAGAATGTTAGGTTTGATGGCAGCTGCATCCAACGGCATACCTTTTGGCCTTTGCAGGAGTGGCTCAAGACCAAGGGGTTTCCTAGAGGGGCAACCCATTCCACATTATCAGGGTGACGCGCAAGTGCTTCATACTTTGGTGTAACGATGTAGCGGTTCGTACAGTTATTAATCAATTTATGGGTGGAATATGAATATAATAATTCATAAAGCTTTATGAATAATTATTATGCACATACCGACCCAAGGGGGAATTAAACATATATGGTTAATTAATTACAACGAATTATAATCAATTATATATGATTAGTTCTGGTTTAATAATTATTTAGAGAAACTGTTCGTTTGTCCAGCAAACTAAGCCCCTCACAGAATATTATAAACGGATTTATTCTTTGGCCACAAGAATAAATTCCTATTATAATCAACGCATAAAGTGATCGAAAAACGTTAAAGTGACTTGGTCTTCGGTTGAAAGAACAAACAGAACAATCGAGCGTGAATAACGTGTTTAATATATGCAACCTGCGACTACAGAGATTATACGTCTAAAATATATACAGAAGGTATACACATATGTACAAGAGTGGAAGTAGAGAAGGAAAGAGAGAAGGCAAGTAGCAAAACTTACAAACAGTCCTTGAGGCCAGCACGGAAATCAGTTTCATTATCTAAGATTGAGAAACGGCAGTATACTTGCATTGGTTGTGCGTGTCGAATTTCAGTTTAGCACTGGTGCAGTTCATTGGCTTCTTCCGTTCCACGGGAAGGTTTGAACTGAGGACTTGAGAGTGAGTTTCGCTGGAAGATGGCGGTCCCGAAGATGAGCGCGATGGCAGCGCGTGGTCACCGGAGACGTCCGGGAGAGACGTGCACAAGGTGCTCGTGAGACAATCGGGAGAACACACAGGAGAATCCTGGTGTTCCTTTTTATGACAGATAGGCCGACACACCTCCTTGAGGTGGAATGGCCAATGACATTGATGCAAAGTTGGCGGGCAAGCTCTTTCTTTGTTTGGTCTCCTAGATAAATTTGCATACTTTACAACTATCAGATCGGATTTTGAGATGGAGTGCTTTCTTCACAATATCATTAAACACATAGAAAAATGCATTTGTCAGCTATGTGACATCTCTCAGTGAATAGCTCGAGTCCGGAGCTTTAAAACGAGATCAAACTCGATAGATCAGAAAGGCATATACAAGAAGTTATGGTTTACAGACAAAATTCCCTTATTACAACTAACACTAGCACAAATACACTCATTTAAACACTAGAAAACATGCATACGCTCGAAATACATGATGGATATATTTCAGCATAGTTGTATTTTACATATACAGTCAAAAATGTATGTTTGTGTGTCTCTGTGTGTGTGTGTGTGTGTGTGGTGTGTGTGTGTTGTGTGTGTGTGTGTGTGTGTGTGTGTTGGAATGTGTTCTGGACATTCTCTGGGGGGTAGTGCTCCTTTGAAGTCACCAAAGTGAGGAAGTTGGAGTTTTCTGTTTACCCTCACGGGTCCACAAACCTGCCGAAAGTCACAGCCGTCCGGAGCCGATTTAGTGATTTACAAACAAAGTTCATCAGGTTAAAAGCGTTCTGAAAACTCCAAAGTTTATTGACTCTGAACGGATCCATCCAGACGTTACATTGGTTATGTGGAAGAAGTCTTGGTTATTGTCCCAGGGTCCTGTGCTGGGAGCTCCTTGTCGTTGCGTACACTTACGACAGATGCTTCCCTCACGGGCTGGGGAGCGATCATGGATGGTTGCTCAGCGTCTGTGGATGGGTTATTATTTCTCCTGGCACCTGCCTGGTGATGATGACTCAGGCTCTACGTCCTTGGGCACCAAATTTAGGGAGTAGACATCCTGTCGAGACAGGGGCTGAGGCCTGGGGAATGGAGAATCCACCCTGAGGTGGTGGAGCTCATATGGAGGTGCAGACATGGCTAAAGCTGTGTCTGTACATGGTTTCCCTGATGGTTCTACTCCCAAGAGTTCTGGAGAACAGAGTTATGGAAGTGTGGATTTGGCCTCTGAGGGGGCCTAACTCATAGACTCAGGTCTGTCAACTGAGGTTGTGAGACCACGCTAACTCCAGAGCTCCCTGCACAAGGAAACTGATGGAAATCATCAGCTGGATCCAGTTACTGCCCGGTTGGTACAGCGTTGGAATTTCTGCAGAAGCTAGCTGCTTACCACGCACCTTTGGGTGGTGTTTTTGGGTAGAAACCCATTGGTGTTTCATTTGTGGTGCATTGAATCAGGAGGAGTATGGTGGCTTTGTAAGCCTTTTAATAGGGGTATCCCTACAAGAGGTCTGTGATGCTGAGGGCTGGTCCTTTGCGCACACATTCATCAGGTTTTACAACCTAGATTTCCTTCATGTTGATTTGGGATCTGGAGTGTTAAAATGAGTTTTGTATGGAGTTATGTTTGAACGAATCATCTGGAAGATTTATTTGTCTGGTTCGTCCTCTGTTCCTACACAGCAGCTCTAGGAAAATATTATTATCAAGCTAAGGTAAGTTTTTGATTGAATCACTTCTGTTGTAAAAATCATTAATTATTAACTTATGGGCTGCTTACAGGTTAAAGAGATGTGTTTTTAGTCTAGATTTAAACTGACAGAGTAACAGTACTTCCCCCTCCCGGAAGGCATGGCCTTGCGCCAAAAGGAGTCCAACCTGGAAGGAGGGTGGCCGTCCTGGAGCTGTGGCAGGTGACAGACAGGAAAATAGGGTGGTGCTAGCAGGTTAGGATGCCTCCAGGGCGGCGCTGGCAGTGCAGGTGACCATGGTGGCGCGGGCAGCTTAGGGGGCTATAGCGGCACAGGCAGCTCGGGGGACCATGGCAGCGCAGGAAGCTCTGGAAGCCATGTCGGTTCAGGAAGCTGTGGAAGCCATGGCGGCGCAGGAAGGTCAGGAAGCAATGGCAGTGCAGGAAGGTCAGGAAGCCATACCAGAGCAGGTAGTTCAGGAACCCATGGTGGTGTAGGCAACTCAGGAGCCCAGGGTGGTGCTGGTTTAGGAAGCCAGGAGGGAGCACTGGAGACTCAAGAGGTCACTGGAGACTGAGGGACATGGCAGCGGACTCATGGACTCACGAGTTTACTGTGGGGAGTATACCGGAGCGGACTCTGGAGAACATACTGGAGTGGACTCTGGACTGCGTTCAGGGGCTGGAGCCTTCATTGGACTCTTGTTAGGGGCTGGAGCCATCACTGGACTCTGGTCAGGGGCTGGAGCCATCACTAGGCTGTGTTTGGGGACCAGAGTTATCTCTGGGCTTAACTCGGGGACAATAGTCATTTCTGGGCTCCAAGACGCCCCTCATACTCCATCAGTACTCCCAGGGGCACAGGTGCAGCGGCCATTTTGGCTGAGGGCTCAGGCACGGTGGCCATGATGGGACGAGACTCTGGAATGGTGGCCATGACAGGACGAGACTCTGGAATGGCGGTCGTGACGGGACGAGACTCTAGAATGGCGGCCGTGATTGGGTGAGACTCTGGATGATGGTGAGGGGGCTGATTGCATGACTGGTGTGAGCTGGGGCTGGATGATGGTGATGGTGTATTCCTCCGCTCTGCCAAAGATGAAAGAGGACCCATCTATCCAGAGCACGAAGTTGATGTATTTCTCTACCATCCAGCATGGTTCTGCCTGCGTCATCAATAAGTGGATCATATCATCCAGCCCACACCAAAATCCCTCAATCAGGGTAAGGTCACTGCAGATGAATGGCTGAAGTCAGTGAAATCCTTGACACACTGCTCCAGGCTTCTACCATTCTGGAAAACAAAAACTGTCGCTCCTCCCTTTAATTCACTGCAATTCAAAGGATTTCCAGACTGGAGAGATGGTAAGTATAGTTAAAGACAATGCTTAATTCCTTTCTATCTTTGTAGGATGAACACACAGAGCTTGGAAGAGGACACAGAGACTTAGGTGAGGAGATGAACAGCAGGTAAGGAGACTTCAGGTGAGTAATAATCCAGGAGAACATAAGGTGGGTCTTAGACGAGACGAGACAAGGTGTGTGTGTGTGTGTGTGTGGTAAGTTCTTTGAACTGGTGCAGACGGTGATCGGTGACAGTTGGTGGTGATCAGTAATTAGAAGGTGATCGTGACTGGGTGATTGCTAAAGGAGTGCAGGTGAGTAGAAAGAGGGATGATGGAAAATGTAGTTTAGAGGAGGTGACAGAGATGGTGACCATGACACAGAACTTGTTATAATTTGTAAGTTCTAAAATTGTAAGCTCCAAATTGTCATCTCATAATTATAGCAATTATGACATGGCGTGAACACACCATCATTTGGTGATCATGTGATCCAGAGTGGCGTATCGCCCTGACTCATATTGAACATTGCAGTAACAAAATCCCTGGGAATTCAACCAATTTAAGCCCAACAGCATTTGTCTTGCTGTGACATGTCTTTATAGTGTATGACTTTTGCTGTTACTATTCCATTCAAAATAAAGTGACAGTGACATATGTGCGTAGGTTTCCCACATGGCCACATATGAGAAAGTAATGCCGTGCAACCTTCAGATTACTGAGCTGCAGAATTTGCAGAAATATTTTTAGAGGTGCTTCTCAGGTTGGTATATACTCTCGCCCTCAGACAAGGATTTATTAGTACTAGTCACAGCAAAATGTTCTTAGGGCTATTACCTTAGTTATAAGAATTTAGTGACTGGCTGATGGCCACAGCAAAATATGATTTGTGGCTTTACAGAAGCATCGGGAAGTGTATGTTGAACATGCATGAAATGTGATATTAGTTATTAATCTGTTTATGTTACATAAGTAAACCTGGAAAAAAAACAGAACACACAAAAGAATGAAGTCTTTTAGTGTTTATATGTTGTGTTTTTGAATCAGGTTGGTGTGTATATGGGGAAGAGAGACTTTGTTGACCATGTTGACTCAGTGGATCCAGTGGGTACGTGAGAGAATAATTTTATTAATGTGATTTTAAGCACTTAGTAAGTTTTCTTAAAACTGTTATTTATGTTTTCTTTTTTAATATCACTGTGTTTTTCCTTCTCCATCAGATGGTGTCCTTCTTGTTGACCCTGAACAGCTGAAGGGGAAAAAAGGTTACTAAATTCATTCAAATTTTACAAACTGAACAGATGATAAATTAGATGTATTACAATGAGACTTCGTTTGTGATTCTGTCGCCCTCTAGTGTATGCCACCTTGTCCTGCACGTTTCGATATGGACGTGATGACATGGATGTGGTGGGCATCTCATTCAGACGTGAGATCTATCTGGCCACCCGGCAAATCTACCCCCCACTGCAGGACAAAGAGCAGTGCATTCTCACCAAGGTCCAGGATAAACTACTGCGCAAACTGGGTGACAATGCCTACCCGTTTTTCTTTGAAGTAAGTATCTTCAGGTCAGGTGGTTAAATTTATATACTTTTCCTTGAAAAAAAAAATAGTACAATGGTACTGAATCACATCACCTTATTCATATACCATAGTATTTACATGTTATTTCAAGGTGCTTCAAAGACCATGGTACAATCATAGTCAAGTCACATTTATTTATATAACGCTTTATACAATATAGATTGTTTCAAAGCTGCTTTACAGTAATAACAGGAACATGATTCAACTAGATAAAAAAGTTTGAAGACAAACTTTAAGTTGGCTTGAAAAAGCCAGTCCAGAAAGTTTGAAGTAGTTTTAAAAGTTTGAAGTTTGAAAGTTTAAGTTTTATTAGATAGATTTAGTTCAATAGACTTAGTTTATTAGACTTAGATAGACTTAGTTTGATAGATTTAGTTTGATAGATAGATAGATAGATAGATAGATAGATAGATAGAGTCAGGGTACTTAAAGCGGTTGCTAGGGTGTTAAGTGGTTGCTAGGGTACTCAGGGTGGTTGCAAGGGTGTTGCTATGCGGTTGCTAAGGTACTCGGGGTGGTTGCTAAGGTGTTGCTATGGGGTTGCTAGGGTATTGGGGTGGTTGCTAGGGTGTTGCTATGCGGTTGCTAGGGTACTCGGGGTGGTTGCTAAGGTGTTGCTATGCGGTTGCTAAGGGGGTTGCTAGGTGTTGCTAGGTTGCTAGGGTATTTGGGGTGGTTGCTAGGGTGTTGCTATGCGGTTGCTAGGGTACTTAGGGTGGTTGTTATGGTGTTGCTATGCAGTTGCTAGGGTACTCAGGGTGGTTGCTAGGGTGTTGCTATGCGGGGTACTCAGGTGGTTGCTAGGGAGTGGTGCTATGCGGGTTGCTAGGTGTTCTGAGTGGTTGCTAGGGTGTTGCTAGTTGCTAGGGTAATCTGCATGGTTGCTAGGGTGTTGCTATGCAGTTGCTAGGGTACTCAGGGTGGTTGCTAAGGTGTTGCTATGCGGTTGCTAAGGTGTTCTGGGTGGTTGCTATGGTGTTGCTATGTGGTTGCTAGGGTACTTGGGGGTTGCTAGGGTGTTGCTATGCGGTTGCTAGGGTACTCGGGGTGGTTGCTAAGATGTTGCTATGCGGTTGCTGCTATGCTAAGGGTGGTTGCTATGGTGTTGCTAGCGGTTTCTAGGGTTCGGGGTGGTTGCTAGGCAGTTGCTATGGTACCTGGGTTTGCTAAGGGTGCTAGGCAGTTGCTAGGGTGTTCTGGGTGGTTGCTAGGCGGTTGCTATGGTAACCTGGTTGGTTGCTATGATGTTGCTAAGTGGTTAGTAGTTGTCACAGATGGTTACTATCAAGTTTTTATAGAGTTGTTAGCATGTTCTTAGCCCAGTTTAGCACTTAGCTAATCACTATTAGCATGTAGCTATTCACTGCTAGCATGTGTAGCATGTTGGAAGTCCAGATTGCTAGCATGAGTCAAAAGAGCCAACCGCCATCTCTCTACGATGTTCTGATGCAGAGATATAGATTTTGCAAAACGGTTGCTAGGGTACTCTGTTTGGTTGCTAGGGAGTGGCTTGGCAGCTACCAATGATGATACTTCAAAGGCTGCTTGACAATATAAACCAACCCCCATGTCGGTACAATGTTCTGATGCAGAGATATAGATTTTGCAAAACGGTTGCTAGGGTACTCTGTTTGGTTGCTAGGGAGTGGCTTGGCAGCTACCAGTGATGAATCTTCAAAGGCTGCTTGACAATATAAACCAACCCCCATGTCTGTATGAGATTCAGATTTGAAGATATCCCTCTATGCTTCGGGTTGCTAGGGTATTGCTATGAGGTTGCTAGGATATTCTATATTAGATAGATAGATAGATAGATAGATAGATAGATTTATAGATAGATAGATAGATTTAGTTTGATAGATAGATAGATAGAGATAGATAGATAGATAGATAGATAGATAGATAGATAGATAGATAGAGTTTGAATGAGTTTGAATGGATTAGAAATAGTACATAGAATGGCAGTTGAGTCTAATTGAGTTTGAGAGTCTAATGGGCTTCCGTAGTTTAAATTTGAATTTTGACAGTTGGAGTTTGAAAGTCTTGGCTCATTTGAACATTCCGTCAATGAAAGTCAATGGGATTTTTCCGAGCTTTAACAGTCATTTTTAGGAAAACCGTAAGTCTGATCAGTCTGAAAAGATATAGCACACTAAGTCAGAACAGTCTGAAGGTCTAGTCCGAATTTGGAGTTTGTAGAGTTAAAGCTCTAGGAGGAGTAGCTCTTGCAAATTTTAAAGTAAGAAGAAGAATAATAACAACTAGAATGTACATTTCCTGAAGCAAATGTGAATGGTGCTTGCAGTGGCACAACTCGTCCCTCGGTTGCTAGGCGGTTGCTAAGGTACTTGGGGTGGTTGCTAAGGTGTTGCTAGGCGGTTGCTAGGGTGTTCTGGTGGTTGCTAGGCGGTTGCTAAGGTACTTGGGGTAGTTGCTAAGGTGTTGCTAGGTGGTTGCTATGGTAACCTGGGTGGATGCTAAGGTGTTGCTAGGCAGTTGCTAAGGTACTTGGAGTGGTTGCTAAGGTGTTGCTAGGTGGCTGCTAGGGTGTTCTGGGTGGTTGCTAGGCAGTTGCTAGGGTGTTCTGGGTGGTTGCTAGGGTGTTGCTAGGCAGTTGCTAAGGAACTTGGGGTGGTTGCTAAGGTGTTGCTAGGCGGTTGCTATGGTGTTCTGGGTGGTTGCTAGGCGGTTGCTATGGTAACCTGGTTGGTTGCTAGGGTGTTGCTAGGCAGTTGCTAGGGTACCTGGGGTGGTTGCTAAGGTGTTGCTAGGTGGTTGCTAGGGTTTTCTGGACGGTTGCTAGGCGGTTGCTATGGTAACCTGGGTGGTTGCTATGGTGTTACTAGGTGGTTGGTAGTTGTCACAGATAGTTACTATGGAGTTTCTATAGAGTTCCTGGCGTGTTCTCAGCCCACTTTAGCACTTAGCTAATCACTATTAGCATGTAGCTATTCACTGCTAGCATGTGTAGCATGTTGGAAGGCCAGTTTGCTAGCATGAGTCAAAAGAGCCAACCGCCATGTCTTTACGATGCTCTGATGCAGAGATATAGGTCTCGCTAAACGGTTGCTAGGGTACTCTGTTTGGTTGCTAGGGAGTGGCTTGGCAGCTACCAATGATGAAACTCCAAACGTTGCTTGAAAATATAAACCAACCCCCATGTGTGTATAATGTTGTGATGCAGAGATATAGGTCTCGCTAAACGGTTGCTAGGGTACTCTGTTTGGTTGCTAGGGAGGAGCCTGGCAGCTGCCAATTATTATTCTCCAAAGGCTGCTTGCCAGTATGAATGATATAAACCAACCCCCATGCCTCTTTGATATTCAGATTTGAAGATATCCCTCTATGCTTTGGGTTGCTAGGGTGCTCTAAATGGTTGCTAGGGCGTGGCTATGAAGTGTTCAAGGTGATTTGTGATTGGCCGTTTGATGCCCCGAGTCAAATGAGCCCACCCTCATGTTTCTATGACACTTCTATCCAAAGATATTCCTTTGATATTTTTCAATGGAAGTCTATGGAGATTGTTGCTATGGTGCTCTATATGGTTGCTAGGGCGTGGCTTAATAGCTTCACAATGATCCTGAGAGACTGATTGGCTGCCTGAGTGAAATGAGCCCCCCAATGTGTCTCTATGACACTGTGATCAATAGTGAGAGATGTGAGTGAGTGAGAGAAAGGGTTCTAAGGGCCTGCGTGTGTGAGTGTGTGTGAGAAAGTGACAGTTGAAATTCAAATTTCTGAAGATTCCGCCATTGAAAGTCAATGGGATTTTTTTGGCCGCTTTTTCGTCCGCTGTGCGAACATCGTTGGTCCGATTGCTTAGAAAAGTCATAGCACACCTCTCCTCAATGAGCCGGTCGATTTGACACCTCATTCATGGGTCTAGGACAAAAGCTGCGGGAGGAGTAGCGCGCCAAACTTTTGTGTGGAATAAAAATAATAATAAGTATGCAGGAGAATAAGAATGGATGCTTTGCCTTTGGCAAGCACCATTAATAATAAGTTTAAATAGGATTACAGTAAGTTGGCTTTTTTCAAGCCAACTTAATAAGTTTAAATAGGATTACAGTAAGTTGGCTTTTTTCAAGCCAACTTAATGATGCAAACATTTAATTTCTGCTGTGCAGCAGCTCTAAAAGAAAATAGTGTCATTGATCAGCAGAAGTCAGTTCAGTGTTGATTCAGTTATTAATTAAATTATTTCATTTAATCTAACATCCACATCTATCCATCCATCCATCCATCCATCAGGACTAACATCCACAGACAAAGACCTACATACAGGAAATTCAACCATTCAGCCACTCAACACCCTAATAATGGAATCATTTGTAACAATTGTGTGTGTTTGTGCATCTGTGCTATTTCATTTTGATATTTTATACATTTATTTTGATATATAAGACATCTTCTGTTTTTGTATATTGAAGGACCTGATCAAGATTATTTCTCAATTCTGTTTCTTTAGTTCCCTGATAACTTGCCCTGTTCGGTAGGAATACAGCCAGGCCCAAAAGATGTCGGAAAGGTATCTGTCAAATATCAAACTATTCTTCTAAACTAGGAAGAACATTTTGTTTTAATACAGGGTGCAATATATGTTATATCAAATATGTTATTAGTCTTACTCTGACATATTGTACATCTTGTATGTACATGATAAATGGCCTCTTGAGTAGTGTCATATGTATTTTTTTCACAGCACTGTGCTGTTGAGTTTGAGGTGAAAGCCTTCTGTGCTGAGAGCCAGGATGCAAAAGTTCGCAAACGGTTAGTTCAGCCTACAACTCTTTGTTCTTATTATCTATACGGGTGAAAATACAGTGGATACGGTTGTATCCAGGCCTATCATGATCTACTTTTACCACTTTGATTATCCTGATTTGCCTATGTATATTACCTCAAGTAAAGTGTCAAAAGACAGAACAGGTGAAGCAATGTAGACCACTGTTTGGTATAGATCTCAACAATAATATGTGCCTTGTTCCCCTCACCCACCATCAGGAGCTCAGTACGTTTGATGATTCGCAAGGTCCAGTATGCTCCAGAGAAGCTAGGACCAGCTCCCTGTGTGGAGACCACCCGTGACTTTCTCATGTCTGATAAACCACTGCATATGGAGGCAAGATTAGAGAAACAGGTGGGTTACAAACAGACCACCAGGCGAGCATGCATATATCATAATTTTTTATCTTTCTTTGTTGTTAGCAATGTTTTATGTTGTAGGTTGACTTTTTTCTTGTAGACTTACTATCATGGGGAACCCATCAACTTAAGCATCAAAATCAATAATGACTCCAACAAAAATGTGAGAAACATCATTATTTCTGGGTAAGAGTGAATCTGAACACATTGATAAATTGGTAGACAAGAGAAATAAGAGTGTTCAAGAAAAAAATTAGTTTTTATTCTTTGAAATGTACTCTTTGTACATATAAAAATTATAATATCATCACATGCCATTTTACAACCTGAACAAACCTTGCCATTTTATAAAAAGATCAAATTCTGATATTTTAAGAGACTCATTGATATTGAACTCTATATAAAATAGTTTCCTGTTGGTTTTGTTTTGTTTGTTTGTTTTTTCCTACGTTTCTACAAGACTTTGATTTGGCAGACATTTTTCTCAAATATTTATAACATTTGAACACAAATGCTTTCTTGCTTGCCCCAATTCATAACATGTCAATAGAGTTGCATATGTATGTGTGTTATTTAAAATATAAATTAATAGATTATCAGCATTATCTTATTGACCCAGGCAAATTCATTGACAAAATGTTGATATTTGTAGACAAAATGTAGATATATGTAGATATACACACTCAGTCATACATCAAGTAAACTGTTGTAAATATAAAATAACACACTTATGATTGTTTACCTTTTAGTGGAACAAATTGCCAATGTGGTGTTGTACTCCAATGACAGTTATAATGAGACAGTGGCCATAGAGGACTCTGGGTAATCGTTTTATTCAGATATTTAGATCTAATCCAATAAAATAATAAAAGTTAATCTGATTAAAGTTTGCTATTTGGTGCAGGGACTCTGTTGAATCAGGTGCCAAACTGGACAAAGTCTACACCTTGCTTCCCCTACTGGCCAATAACAGACAAAAGCGAGGCATAGCACTGGATGGAAAATTGAAGCATGAAGACACCAATCTAGCCTCTTCAAGCATGTGAGTACCTATGCAGAACACTGGTGTGAAGATAACGAGAGCTGCTTTAGTTTATTAGGCTTTGTGCACATTAAAGCTTTTACATGTACTATTAAAAAAAACGTTCATTAATGCATTCCAAATGTTTACTATGTTTAAATGCTTCATTGCAGGATCAAAGAGGGCGTCCTGAAGGAAGTTCTGGGGATCTTGGTATCTTACAGAATTGTTGTGAAGCTTATTGTTGGGGGGTTAGTATCCCACGACAAAATATACTACTACAGTACCATAAAATCACACATGCTTAATGTTTTACAAGTGTTTTTTTTTCTGTTCTTCTCCTTCATAGGATTATGGGATCCAGGTAATTATTACATTTCTTCAGTATTGGAGTCAAGTATTCCATATCAATGAAGTTTTTTGTGTGTGTGCATATATAGTGGAGTCCAAAAATCTGAGTCCAAATTGAAAATCTGTAACACGAGGGAGCTGAATAGATGTGTTGAGGTTTTAATAAAATGTACAACAAAACACAAGAACCAGAATCCAGGGAACACAGGGTACTGAAACATGACAACTACAAAAAGCCTACAAAGATGGCTAACAGAACAGGAAACAGGAAGTAGAACAAAAGTCCAGAGACAAACACAGATGCTGTGTCCGAAATCACGCATTAAGTAGGTACTACATTTGAATTTAATTCAAGACCATTTAAAAAGTATCTATATAATAGTAATATGGGTAGTATGAATGAATGTATGAATGTTACTGTCACGAGACCTACCAGTGTCAGTTGTGTCGCTTCACTTCCATTCATAAATCCTCTACCGTGGCCTCACGGGATAGTTAAAGGAATGGTTCACCCAAAAATTAAAATTCTGTCATCATTTACTCCCCCTCAAACCTAAATTTCTTTGTTCTGCTGTACACAAAGGAAGATATTTGGAAGAATGTTTGTAACCAAGCAGATCTTGCCCCCCATTGACTACCATAGTAGGAAAAAAAAAAATACTATGGTTGTCAATTTGGGGTAGGGATGGGGGGGGTTTGTGAGATCTGCTTGGTTACATAAGGACACTCACGCATGTTCGTAAATATTCTTCCAAATATCTTCCTTTGTGTACAACAGAACAAAGAAATTTATACAGGTTTGGAACAACATGAGGGGCAATAAATGACAGAATTTTTGGGTGAACTATCCCTTTAAGTAAGTGTCCTTTGAATGCGCACTTCAGAATCTCAGCGGAAGTAGTAGGTCATCCGGGGACTTTAGCCAACTTTAACCTACTGTTTTTCGAATACTATGTATTCGGATATATTACACTTTTGCCGTACTGTTTTTTTGCATACTATATTATAGGGAAGTGTTCGATTTTTGGACACAGCAAGAGAACATATGATTAAATCTGAGATTCAAAATCTAATTTAAATCTAATAAAAAGTTTTGGACACACTTTATATTAGGTGTTCTTAACTACTATGTACTTACATCAAAAAATAAGTACAATGTACTTTTGTTCATATTGTATTGCAAAACACGTTAGCAGCTATTGAGGTGGGTAAGGTTAGGCACAGGTTTAGTGGTATTGTTAGGTTTAAGGGTTGGTCAAGAGGTAAGGGAAGGGACAATTACAGAGATGAATTACAGCAGTAATTACATGCAGGTATGCAGGTACAATGTAAAAACATGTATGTTCACAATAAGTGCATTATATCAAATGATTAATTTAATTGTTAGTACATAGTAGTTAAAGACACCTAAAATAAAGTGAGACCAACATTTTTGCTAGTGGTCTCAGAATTTTGGACTATATTGAGAACCCTTTATTTAAGCTTTGTGTTTTGACATATCAGTGAGGTTGGGGTGGAGCTCCCTTTCCAGCTTATGCACCCGAAGCCTGACACAGGTATTATTTACGAACATGCGTGAGTGTCCTTATGCATGTTCTTTTATCTGTCTCTTAAATATTTTCTGCTTCACATACAATTATGTATAAGCAAATCTAAAAATGTTGTTTCTCTTTATTGCCTCTTGAAGTGAGAGAAAGGTCAGTCATGATTTGAATAGTTTACATAGTCTGCATGTTCAAGAACTGAGATTCAACATTACATTATCTTTTTTATTTTTATAATAACTAATTTTATGTATCTTCAATAACATAAGTGTAACATATCTGCTTCTTGTCCTTTTTATGTGACTGTGTGGCTGTTTGTAGCGAACTGGAGGATGAAGTGGTATTTGAGGAGTTTAAGCGTACCAACTTGAAAGGCATGGCCGAGGATGAGGATGAGGGAAACGTATCACCTGCCGAGCATTGAGGAATGCATGTAGAAGTCAACCAGTTTTTGAAGCATTCCTCTTTACAGTAGGACATATTTAAAGCTATTTAAAATAGACCACCACATAGAGAGCATTACTGCAACTGAGCTTTTATAAGCAGATAAAACTACTGTCAATTTTAACAAATTCCAAATCTAGTTCTTTAGAGATCATCCATACCTCGCTGTGACCATTCTTCAGCTGTCTAATGTCCGTGAGGATCTCTGGATGTGGGTCATGTAATTGAAAATGAATAGAGAGCTTTGTTTCACCAATTTTATGGTAGTGGGATCACTGCTGTTTTGCAACTGCTTTATCATTTTAGTGTATATTTTTAGTCATTTGGAAGATATTACTGTGCTGGAATTTGGTGACTACACAATAATAGTTTATAAAAAGTAAAACTAGTAAAGTCTTAGATGTGTTTTTAGTTGTAACACACTTTGTGAAATAAAGCAACATGCTGTTGTAAGTAAATGTATTGTTATAAAATATAGTATTATAATAAAATGTTGTACTGTAGCTGAATGTTCTATTGTACAAACACCACAAAGATTTGGACATAAAAAGTTTTTTTTTTTTTTTTTTTTTTTTTTTTTTTTTATAAAATAACAGTGTTCATACAAATTCAATTTCTGTAACTGGTTCTTTTTTCCAAGTACATCCATATGAATTTCAACATTACACACTACAGGCAAGGTGCAAGGACAAATGTATTTTATCCATAGTTATTGAAAACAGATGTTCAATAAAGGTCAATGCAGAACAAAATAACTGAACACTTTTTTGTATTAATCTCAATAATGATATGTAATATCATCGTTTCTCAGATAAAGTTGATTGTCAACTGACTGTTCCAAATAAAATCACAAATATCTTTATTTTCTCTATGCACAATGATCCAAGGATTAATCTGTTAATATCTTATTTTAACAGCAGTTAGCTTGCTTACTGTTGTTTACAATGACTTTTTGTACCCCTATTGACCACATTAAGCTTCTATTAGCTTCAATCAACTGCAGCTGAGCAGCTCATCTAGAACATTTGTTTGTTACTCTCTATCTTTCAGATAAAGTTAATTAAGCATTGGGCTTTGATCCTCTCTCACTCATGCATTATGTAAACAAAATCATAACTTATAGTTTTAAGTAGTTTTACTTATAGTTATAATTTTAATTATTTTAATTATACATCATAAGTATAAAGTTAATTAAAAAGATGCATCTGTTAATGCATGCTTACAAAATTTGCGTATGTTTTGCTGTCATTTCAGCAGACATAATTCAACAGTATTAGCATTGCATGAGCAGGTCAACAGGAGACAGTTTACACTTGTACAAAAGGAAATACATATTTTTTTCTGTAATGATATGTTGAAAACGTGAGGTAGCACAGGCAATACCCCCCATAACACACATATTTGAATAGAATTATAATGTTCACCGATACTGCACAAATGTAGTATCCAATTAACGTGATATGTGCATTACTTTAAAAAGCTTACCTTTCAAAAGCTTTACTTAAGGACTGACTGTCCAAATATTTATTATTATTACTCCTACTATATTCAATTTACTTAGAATTTACCAAATATGCTAGGGAGGTCACATCAAGGATGGACATCTGGGGCACGAGTGGTAGTAGGTTCTTCTAGTTCACCCCAGCTGTATATTCCGCTTATAGGTTCTGGTAAATTACGTGACATTGGCATATCACAGTTGTCTGGGTAGAGCAGGAAGCCAGAGAAGGTACTGCTGCAATCACTATTGGAATACATACCATTGGAATCGATATCTCTCACCTGTAGCCAAATTTCATCACCCATTGTAAGATGCAGGACCACCTGTTGAGAAGTTGTTCCAAGATCTATTGACCCTGTACTTTTGATGATAGGTTTGAAGTTGTGGAAGAGCCCCACTTTGAGCATTTTACTGAAGACAACCAAGTGGTAGTTAATGACATAGGTACCATTGATGGAAGCCCTGTAGATGCCTCTAAACGGGTCAAAATTAAATTCTCTGTTGTAAAAAACATTAGTGAAAGGAATAGGCAAATTTGGCTGTGGATAACTGCTGCTTAGTGCCGCTAAAAAAGCAGACTGAATTGGTAGAGAGCAAGGGCCAGGAGCACCCATTACCCCAGGATCCCCTTTTTGTCCCTGGTGTCCATTTACCCCTGTTGCACCTTGTTGGCCAATGTCCCCTTTACTACCTTTTAGTCCTGGAATTCCGATCATTCCATTTGTACCGTCTACCCCATCATTGCAGTGACACTCACCGGTTTCTCCCTGATCTCCTTTCTGGCCATTTAAACCTGGTGGTCCATGTGCACCATAATCCCCCAAATCCCCTTTCTGGCCCTTTGACCCCGGACTTCCTCCCAACCCTGGAAGTCCCCTTCCCCCTGTCATACCAGGATGGCCAAGTTCTCCTGGAGGTCCCTGGATTGAGTAACAAATTGCTGGACACTGCCCTGACTCACCAGGTGAGCCCTGCTGTCCTGGATTTCCATTCACACCGCTGTCCCCTTTATCACCTGGCACAGAATGTTTAGTAAGTTGGTAATCGTATTTATTTATTTATTTTTTAATTTTATTAAAATAATTAAAATGTTAACTAACTTACCCTTGGGGCCTCTCTGTCCTTTGAGTCCTTTAAAGCCAAATGGACCCAGATCTCCTTTTTCACCAATATCACCCATTTGGCCTTTCGGAGGAAAAAAAGAAGGATGCATGATAGGCAATGCTCCTCTTATCAAATGTAAACACTCCAGTATGTTTTGTACTCAAGCACTAAGATCACTGAGTGACTATATTAAGTAGATTTTATCAGTAGCAGTTAGTTAAAGGGGTCTTGAGAATATAAGTAAAGTCACTGTATTTACCCTTTGGTCCCTGATGACCATTAAACCCTCGGCGACCTTGAAATCCTGGCAAACCTCTTATTCCTGGACTACCGGGAAGATCTAAGACAAGGAAATAAATAATCTACTCTGCAATAACTGTGGTATTATACGTACACAATGGGGGTGTCTGAGAATTGGTTGAAATTATTAACCTGGCATTCCCCTATCTCCTTTGTCCCCCTTTGGACCACTGGGACCCCCTTTACAATGTGAGCAAACACAAAACCAGGGTGTTTGATCTGCAGGTGGAGGCACTGGTGCCTCAAGGAGCATGTCACAGTACAAAAGGTCAGGTTTTTGTCCCAAAGGCACAGTACGAGATCCTTGAGTTTTGTTCCCAGACGGAGGTTTTGGTAGAATGGGATATCTATCAGGCGGGATTGGTAGCATGGGTAAAGGGTATCCATTTAATGAGTCATCGTTTTGCATCATCTGACCTCCTCTGGCTATGGGATTGCCTCCTTTTGCTAAAGGATAATTATCATAGGCATACATAGGTATGTGGTTGTTATGTGTATCAGAGTCCTCAAAGTAGTCATCAGGAGGAATGGGACTATCAGGAGAGCCAGGGGGTGGAGGTACTAGGAACCCCCTTCGGTCGATAGTCATCCCAGATGAGAGGGCTAATGAAAACAGGGCTCCTGCAATTATTCTTAGCATCTGCGAAAAAATAATTGACGGAACATGATATGATCACTAAAAAGGCATCGCAACTGAGCAGCGGTTACTCTTGAAAGCATATGCAGGCATAAGCAATGTGGAAAACGTGAGGCTAGATATTTATAATAATCTATTGATCCATTTAGATCATTGGGTGTAAAATTGTTATTGTCAAATTATTCATATTCTGTATATCTTATTCATTTTTTAAATATTTTTTATTTATTTTAATACATTATTTAAATGCCAGTTACACCTTTTGTCTATCAAGCTAACAGCACTTCTAAAATCACTTCTATCCATTTTTTTAAGTGAAAAATAAACACAACAACATAAAGCAATATTGTCACAATTCATTTTGCAACAATCAAATATACTTACAATTTGGAAGAAGTCTTGACCCATCATCTGGGTGAAGCACTTGTGGACTGAACAGTGCAACTAAAGCAGTGATCAATTTATAAGTGGTGACCAAACAACTGTCTTTGAGAGCCTGACTCCCAATAGGCCTGCAAACAAAGCAGAAGGGCTGGATATAATATCACATTATACCTAACATAGTATAGGGCTCCTGCACGAAAAATGACCTTATTAGTGACTGACAACATGTCTGGAATATGATCATCAAAATAATAGTGAACCAACAAAAGCCTACCTCATTGTTTTCATCTCTTCCTTGTTCCTAAAAGGAGCTGGCTGATGTTAAGATAAGATGCTCCAGAATGAAAACAAAATCCTTTTGAAAAGACTGGCATTGCAAGACTGCATTTTTTGTCCTAATTCAGACACGACTTTAAGATGGGTGTGTGAAAGTACTCTCCCAGTTTCCCTCACCAGTCTGATGATCATTTTTAGTATTGCAACAGTCTAATGGATGCCACAAAAACATGTATAGTAACTGAATAAGTTTAAATCACGTTTCTCATTAGTGTCAATAAATTTCAGAAAGCTGGTTAATAAAAGTTGATTTTTACTTAATATTCTTGACACTAAGGAATAAGGAAAATTAAGTATTGTTCACTTTGTAGTGATTCAATATGTGAGTGAGACTAACTTTAGCTCATCATGCCTTGACATCAGCCTCTACAGAACACGTTAATATTAGGACATACAAACTCATTCTCACGTGTTCAGACAAAGAAAACACCAAGAATTTGCTCTCTCCAACAGACAAATCACACCACTTTTATCTTTTAGCATCAACTGGTTAATACAAAGAAAATTGTAAGGCCACAGCTCATTTTTCCACATATTCATGCAACCTGAGTCTGCTTCATTCATACAACTCATTATGAATCCAACAGTACACTAGAAACTATAGCCACTAGTACAAGGTCTTAACAAAAAGAAGAACATCACAATATAAATGGCTAACCCTATTATGTGCCCTAATTTCCACACCCATAGTGGCATGTTTCTGTGTAAGTGAACGTCTAAGGTACTAATTTGCTTATCTAAAGAAACTTTTTTGCTCAATCATGTTTTATTAACTGTATATATAATATCAACCTTTTCTTATCAAAGTTTCTATTAAAATTCTTCAGTAAAAATAAAAATAGAAACAAAGGAAACAATTGCTGTCAAACAATAAGGATAAAGAGCTATAAAATTGATTTGACCATATCCCCAGCATGAGATACTGTACCAGTGTGCTGGTTTGATTCAGTCTACTGAAACTTTTTATCCAGCAAAATTATATTTTTAACCATCTTAAATATCCTTCCATTGCTTCACTAGCAAGACATTCCATAGGTTTTGTTGGTGAATCATGTGGATCTTTTTTTTATATATATATAAATAAAGCTTTACATTATTATTAATGAGATTTTACAGCAACTCATTAAACTGAGTGATATTTCACAGCAACAGGAAACTTGAACAGTAAATAGGAATACAGATATCATAGATATTATTGTTGCAGTGTATAATTATTAAAGCTGCTTGATACTTGATTCCTGTCTTGTGTTCCCCTGGTCTTGTGTGGACTTTAAGTTTTTCTGCGCCATGTTTTGTAGTTTTTCTTGGCCGTTACCTTACAGACTGAGGATTACGAGCAGACACCACCACTTTGGGAGGAGCTGTAGCAGACGACGCTGCCTCTGAAGGAGCTGTGGACGTGTGTGTGGCCCAAACACATAAGATGGAAATCAAACAGAAAATCAAAGTCCCGTGCTCTCAGTGCTCCCAAGTCCAGTGGTCTCAGTGCATTCAAGTCCAATGGTCCCAAACCCAGTGGTCTCAGTGCATCCAAGTCTGGGGGTCCAGAGTCAGGTGGTCTCCAGTCTGGTGGTTTACTATTGTTTACTACAGTTCCTCCCGGGGTTGCGGTGGACCCAACAGTGAGGATTATGCGTCTCTTTCAAGTAGATCACTGCATAGAGGACTATGTGATGGATATTATCCAATTGGTTCATTTGGCCAAAATAGAGGTGATTCCTCTCATGATTTTTTTATTTATTTTTTTTTTTTTTTGGGAGGGAGGGGGGCTGAGCCACTCCTAAATGGACATTAGAATTCTACATCAACTTAGCATTACAGTTGAGTGGCTCTGCTTTTATTGTGGTGAGGAATGCAGTCATGCCAGGGTCTCCACCCATTATGGCCGCCACGCCAGAATCTCCTGCCATCATGTCCCCCATGCTAGAGTCTCCAGCCATCACATCCCTCACACCCAAAGCAACAAAGGCTATTCCAAGCCATTCAAGACTGGCATCCAGTGTGGTGAACCCACCGCTGATATCGATGTTAGCAGCCAGCATCCCGGTGGTCCCAGCTCATCTAAGTCTGGTGGTCCCAGAGGTACTACCTGTAGTGTTCGCCTACAACCCCTGTTCCATGTTTTCTGGACATCATCTGATTCATGTCTGTACAATCTTTCTTTCATTAAACAGAAAGACACTACAACTTGGCAACGAGTGATTAACGAATTTAAAAGACTATAAGTATGAGTTAGCCACGCACAAACAAAACAAAAAACTGCTGCTTGTATTGCACTGATTGCGAGATGACGACTCTCCCACATTTTCCTGTTCGATTTTCACTCCGAACCCAGCTCAGTCAGCTCGCGATGGAAAAAATGGCAAAGTCAATTCGATAACTATCTACAAGCATTCAGTGTCGAGGAGGACAAGCAGAAAAGAGTACTCTTACTACATCACGCGGGACCCGAGGTTTTCGACATTTTTGATACGCAAAGAAATTAAGTCACAAATAATTCTAAGCTGTAGTTCATCGCACCTCCGCGAGATGGCACTGCGAGACGGCACAATGACACTTCAACGATTGCTAGGTGCAGGAAGAGCTCAAGAAACGGCAGACAAACAAGCAGCTGACATAGAAGAGATGCATGCAAAATCATCCAAATCATTCGTAACACATGCAATAAATAAGAAAACTTTGAACAGAGACAAGCAGAGAAATTTTAAATCAAAGACAATGTTTGAAAGCATGACATGCAACAATTGTAGAGGACATTTTCCACATGATGGAGGTCAGAAAAACTGTCCTGCAAAAGGAAAAACCTGTAAAGGATGGGGAAAGCTGAATCATTTTAAAAAATGCTGCATATCAACACACTATGCAACCAATAACCAAAATCCAGCAAAGCCCAAATTTCAAAAGGTGAAACAAAAAAGTGAATACTGTGCATACAGATGATATAGCACACAAAACGCACCTTGAAGCATGAAGTTCGGATGAAGACTATGTATATGTCATACATACAGTCCAACATTCGCAACAACCTCAGTCACAAGTGGAGATCGCAGGAGTGCCAGTGAAGATTATCATTGATTCTGGTGCAAGCGTAACTATTGTTGATGACACTGCATATCACAATATCTGAATAACTGAGCTACTCAACTCAATTCTGATCTTAGTTGGACATTAGAATTCTACATCAACTTAGCATTACAGCTGAGTGGCTCTGTTTTTATTGTGGTTACAGAGGAGGAATATTTATTGAGGTCTCCAGCCGTCATGGTGGCCACATCAGAGCCTCCAGCCATCATGGCCGTCACACCAGAGTCTCCAGTCTCACATCCCCCATGGCAGAGTCTCCAGGCTAACGTCTCAAAGACGTGAATTGCTACTGATCCTCTTGAGGTCTGCTCTAGCATGACCACGGAGGTTGTTTCTGAATTCTCTGTCTGTCCTGGCATGACCACGGAGGTCGTCCCTGAGCTCTCTGTCTGTCTTGACATGACCATGGAGATTGTCCCTGAACTCTCTGCCTGGTGGTCTTCTGTTCCATCTGATCTGCTGTGGTTGTCACAAACTCTAGTCTTCAGGTAGTCTTCAGCTCTGTCTACTCCGTCCTGTTGGTCTACTGCTGTGCCATGGTGGCCTCTTGCTCCACTGAGGTGGTCTTCAGTCCCGTCAGCTTCGCCTTTGTGCCCACCTGCCCTGCTAGCTCTGCCCTGGCCACTTGCCGCTTCTGCCCTGGCTCTCTGATCCCTCTTCAGTCTCCAGTACCACCACACTGTCCTGGCCCTCCATCCCTCCCCATGTTCCATCTCTGCTCCACCTCCCTCCTGGACTTATGTGTTTGCTTGTTGAGGAGAGTCTGTAATCCGCTTCTTAGGTGGGGCTTGGGTGTTTGGGTGTTTTGTTTGGGTGCTCTGTTTCCCTGATTTTCTAGTTCCTATCTTTGTTTTGTTTTGTTATTTTTACTCTGTTTAATAAAATAACTGCAATTGGATCCAGTTCTCCTTTGTTTTTGAGTTCACCCTGCATTACAGATACAATGTATACATTTCCGCATGCATGTGTGTCCCATTGTGATGTTAAGACTCGTATATATATTTCCAATAAGAGGTGTATGCTGGCCGCTTTTATTTCGCAATCAATATTGTATAACTACATTGTATGCAGATTCCATGGAGTATTACATTTTAGCGAGAGAGAGAGAAATAAGATCCATTTAATTGCTTTATAGCTAATCAAAATGAAGGCTATATATAAATACCTATTGACAATATAGATCAATGTTAAAATGGGATTTTTATTTATTCTTGAATGTTATAAAAACATTATAGAATCAATTTAATCATCAAGCTAAGGCTCATAATTAATTGAAAATGCATAATTACAGATCATATCAGTGACAAAGAGAGAAATGCCAGATGAAATTTAGATCTTTAATCAATCATAAATAAATAAACCACAAATGTATTTCTCTGGGGATTAAACCATATGCTGTACATGAGTAGCTAGGTGTATGTGGACACAGACAGCAGATGAGAGTGCAGGAGCATTCAGACTGTGGACTCTCAGTAAACATACAGTTAGTCATTAACACACTTCAAACACCACATCCTCCATTCCTGTTCATTTCTTATTGTTCAAAATGTAAGTAAACTTTTTTTTGAATAATTATTGAGGGTTAGTTAAGTCTTGCAGTCATAAAGTTTCAATATGTTTAACTAGTGGATGACATTAATGAACTCACAAAATGAAATTCCTGATAAGATTGATCTCAGCCACCATTATTTGTTCAGTGAAAGGTTTGTTGGAGTTCATTTAACTTGCCAAAGGCTGTTCGTGCTGTGCTGTCCAGTTGGATTAGAGACAAAGCAGAGACTAATTCAATCTAGGACATTTCAAAGTTTTTGATTCATGTGTTTTCCAATGTAGTTCTCATCTGAGGATTACATCTAACTACCCCTGTTCATATTTTGAAATACGGTAAGAATGATTTTTGTCTCTTAGTATTATAGACAGCCAACTTTCTTGCTTTTGAATGTAAGTAATCATCCACATATCTCTACCCAAATTATTAGTTTAAATTGTAGTTTAAAAATGTTCAAATCTAACAGATGATCAATATTCAGGTATAGTTTGAGATTTCTGTCTTGCTTTATTTACAGGGTCTGTTGCCATGATGAGGAGCCTCTTCCTCTGTATCTCAGTACTGGTTGTAATGTGGTCTGAAAGGGCTATCTGCAAGTCAGGTATGAGGTCAATAACCCTTATTGTAAAGCTTATGTATTATTCTTATGATTTTGTTGAAAGCTAGTGACCTTTTGAAAATGTAAACATTTAGGGGAATTCTCTGAGTATTTGTGCCACATTAGAACATGTAGCTGATGTAGATTATAGTATTATTATAGGTGGATTGCAGTAGTAGAAGGATGCTGTGCAAATTGCATACTCATTGTGTTTGTGCCATTTCCTGATTACGCATATGTAATTTGTGCAAATAAATGGTGCTATCTGTGGGCACAATTAATTCATAGTGAATTACCTCTTTAATTTTTAAACTATTCAATAAAATGCTTTTGTAGCATGCATTAAGCTTAAAAGCAATTTGGAAACCCACTCTGAGTGCTCTGCCTGTTAACCCTGTGTCTGCGTCTCTAGCAGCTCAAAAGCACACATGCTCCTGCGGTCGAGAAGAGCCAACACTTTTATGGAGGAAATTAAGCCCCCTTCATTGGAGCGGGAGTGTAAGGAGGAACTGTGTGATTTTGAAGAAGCAAGGGAAATCTTTAATACGAGGGAGGCCACGGTTAGTCATGTCAGCTTTTAACTGTATTAATTTTTTCCCCTTAAATTATGATCCACAAACTAATCTTTTTGTCTTGCAGTTGGAATTCTGGACAGCGTATAAAGGTTAGTTGGGTCTGTGTTGTGGAATAGCTTTCTAGAGCATCCTAACTGGTGGCACTCATTAGGTGTTCTGTACCCTTAGATGGAAACCAGTGTGACTCGAATCCATGTGTTCACGGGAAGTGTGTGGATCTGTTACAGGATTACTCCTGCACCTGCAATTCTGGATTTGAAGGGAGACGATGTGATCTACGTGAGGCTCTTGCTTTCTTAAATAAATTTTAAATGTTCAAAAGTCTGTGTCCATTAAAATGTTACTATTTACATTTAAATAATTTGATCAGTGAAATAGATATAGTGCAGAATCTTTTTTTCTAAATATTTCTCATTTTTTGTTAATCTCATTAATCATGCTTCTTTGTTAGAATCTTAAACCTTTATGAATAGGGTAAAAAAAAATTAAATAACATATACCACCATTTGTGGGTTGATTACTCAAAGTACATTAAGACAAATATTTTGTATTACAAGTTTTCTGAAATGTTAAATATGCAAATGAGGCATTGTGTAATTAAATATCAACTTATTTGCACACATTTCCAGAACAAAAATCTGAACATTGCAAGTCAGGTTCCAAATTCTTGTTTTGGTTGACATATTAGAGATGAAGGTTTTTACAGAGAGGATTTTTTTTTTTTTTTAATCAAAACTTAAAACAGAAAATACTGTCAACATCTAATAAATAAATAAATAAAATAAATGAACAAATCATCATATTTTAGGAATAAAATGTTATAAAAATCAGGTGAATGATATATGAAAAAATACTGTAAAATCCTTCTGAATATAGATAGGAATACAACTGGTAAGTTCGGCATGTAAGTGCTATACTGTAGTTTTCTGGCCCAGTGCATGAGAAAAATTTTAGGAAAGATATGCACTGTAATTAAAATCTACAGTACAGGCATAAATAGGTAAATAAATAAAGATAAATAATGAATAAAAAAAATTAACTCTTAAATGTGTATCTTCCATCTGCTAGTCAGAAAGAAGACGTTATGGAAGCAAAATCTCAAAATTGACCAGTGCATGAAAAAACAATGGTTTTGCCTACAGCGTCTTGAATTAAATTTGATTTGTAATTCCAGATTTTCAATCTTTTGAAATGTGTTGTATCTTTATATACACGTTGCAGCATATACCGATAAATAATGATAATTCGATTGATTTGATATTTGAGTTATACTGTAGTCAACCACAATTGACTGGTGCAAATGAATCCCTTTGTCCTTACTGCCTTTTGTCTGCTTGGACAGTGTTTTTTGATATGCTGTGTCACAGCTGATTTGGGGTATTTAATAGTGGACGTCTTGAGTCACAGAGCAGGTGTGTGTTGAGGTCATGGAGATAAATGTCCTGACAGCAGTTCTGTGGTTTTGTTCTCAGGCAGGACAGCCACTAACTGCTCTGTGAACAATGGGGATTGTGATCATGAATGCCACGAGAGAGACGATGGTCTTGGTCGCATGTGCAGTTGTATTAAAGGATACCAACTTCAAGACAACTCTAGAAAATGTACTGCCAAAAGTAAGTTACCGCAACAAAATGCACAAATATAAACTATATAGACACTGGTGATTTTGTATACGCAGTGCACAAATGAATGCTTAGATATTTGCATTTGTACTCAAGATTGTACTTTTGCATTTGTGGACTTTTAATTGATGTAATTAGAAATACCCAAGTACTAGGAAGTACTCAGACCAAGATAAATCTCAAGAAAAATCCCATCTTGAGCAAGTTCTTTGACCCTTGAAAGAAAAAATTTATCTTCAAAAGCTATGTGAATTATGGTCTATGTGCATTTTGTCATATACAGATGAGGCTTCATGTGGCCAGATTCGGATTGCAAAGTCATCCTATACTAATAAGCCTTTAGTAGGTTTACAGCCATGGGTTGTAGGAGGTACAGTTGGCAAAAAGGGAGAGAGTCCCTGGCAGGTATTTTTGAATCAAGTAATATCTATGTATAATGTAATAGAGCCAAATGTTTTATTAAAGCTAATTCTGACAGATATCATATGTTATACTGTACCAATTCTCAGCCAGAGCATTTTTGTACTTCAGTATATAAACAATAATGTATGTATTTTGCAGGCTCTTATACTAAACAATTACGGCAAGTTTCACTGTGGTGGAGTTCTGATTGACGAAAACTGGGTTCTCACTGCAGCTCACTGCCTAGAGACAAGTACAAGGTTCAGTGTCAGACTGGGTATGTGACACATTTTGAAGTATTCCTTGCAAATTCAAGCCTTTTTATCCTCCATTACATTAATGTTTTTTAGATGATGCATTACTGAAGTAATTTGCCAAAGAAGTGCATGTGACATGACAATTCCTTGGACAGGAGTTGTGGAAAAAGGTGGTCTATTTTAGTTGCTAAGTCAGGTGAAAATTAGCTATTTTTAAACCTTTTTTTTTTTTTTTTTTTTTTTAAATGCAAGATATGTACGTAGCCCCTGAAGCAGGGTTGTCCAATCCTGTTCCTGGAAGGCCCACTGTCCGAGTTTAGCTTCAGCCCAAATTAAACACAAGGCCTGTGTTTGAAATTGTCCACCAAACCCTCATTCACTATTCCCTACATTACTCCACTAATATAGTGCACCTGAATGAAAACAATTGAGCAAATTCGGACACTGAATATGCTTGAATTTGTGCTTGCTGTTTAATGATCATTTGAAACTTAGCAAACTGGCAGCTCCAATAGTAATGAAAAGATTTATCTTGAACTCTGTCATGGAAACTAGCATGTATAAACCTATAAAAGGAATTTATACCTGTATATTATGCTGTACCCACATTGGACCAGCGGCTTGGAAAATGGATAGATGGATGGATGGATGATACAGGGGCGCTATCTTCTGACGTGATGCAGGAATTCATTAGGCACAACCCTCACAGCGTATTATGGATATTCTCTAGCTGTTAAATGTGTTGCTGCGATTGTGTCCAATTTTTCATGCCCTTCCCTCACTAACTTACCTCCATCTCATTCACTCGGATGTACATCATTGCTTATTGCTTACATTACACGGGTGCCCACTGGCAGAACCCTTGCAATAAAATGGAACACACTAAGCCTTTGATCACTTGGAATCCGCAAAGGAGCTGATTTTTATTTATTTTTTTTTCAGTTTTTTATGAATTTGTTTTATGTAGGCTACCATTCTATAAGTCTGTCTGTATATCACAAATGAAAATGATAACATTACAATAAACTATAACAGTCAGCTTGAGGTAGCTACAAATATTATGCAGTTAAATATAAAAATAACTCCAATATCATACACTACAGTTGTGTGGGCTGGGTGTAAATTAAGCACGATCTGCTGTGACATCACAATCATGTTCCATTGTGGTCTATGTATCTGCCTGAAATGTCCATATTGAGTAGACTTGCTCCCTCTGTCAAAATTGAGGGGTTGAGGGTCTGTCCAAATAAACATCCCTGGCCCACTTGACGAAGTCAAAATCATGGCAGGGATTCCCCTGAAGGGAAGTGCTTAGGGAAGTTTGTGGGTGTATGCCAAAAAAGTCTGTAAATCGTTTGTAGATTGAATATGTCCATAATAACATCCACTATGGTTACGAATGATAATGTCAACTATGGTTTCGGACAGCACAAATGGCTGTCCCCTCAAATAATGCCCTATTTAAGAGTATAGGGGGCAATTTCGGACACAGCCAAGGTCTTATAGCACACTAGAAACTTCCAGGCAGGTGTGTTGAGGCAAATTGGAGCTAAACTCTTTAGGACAGTGGCCCTCCAGGATCAAGTTTGGACACCCCTGCCCTAAAGGGACATGATAATGGATAAATATGAGATGTGGAACAAAAAATATGCTTTTACGTTCTCCTGCAAAAGTTTTGCGGTCCCCCGAGAAACTTTGTGTTAGCTTGCAAACTGTTTGCGTCCCCCCAAGAACCTTTGCTTTGGCTTGCAAAACCTTTGCATTCCCTCACAAAACATTTGCGTTCCCCCGAGAAACTGCGTTTGCTTGCAAAGAACTTAAAAGGTTTGGGGTGCAAACGCAAAGTTTCTCAAGGGAACGCAAATAGTTTGCGAGTCAAAGCAAAGATTCTAGGGGTAATGCAAAACATTTTCGAGAGAACGCAATAGCTTTGAAATATAATTTTTCCTCCCATCTCATATTTTTTCCCTTTAGGGTCTCTGTTGAAATGAGTTTACTGTAAAACACTTGCAATGGAGTAAAAGGGGTAAGTGTTCTGCAGGGTTTAAAAGCAGATATGTGAAGCTTGTATTGTTGTTAGTACTTTAATATGAATTATTAAAAACTTTATTAGCTGTAAATTTGTATTAATCATCATTTAACCAAGTGGAATGGCTGTCTCTCCAGGTGACTATGACCGGTTAAGGATTGAAGGAACTGAGATGACTCTTCCTGTCAAACAACCTATTGCTCACCCACAATACAACCCTTTCACAGTGGACAATGACATAGCTCTGTTGCGCTTGGCCGCACCAGCCAAATTTTCCACATACATACTTCCAGCATGCCTCCCTAGCCAGGACCTGGCAGAAAGAATGTTGCATCGTAACGGTACCATAATGGTCGTCACTGGCTGGGGGAAGGACAATGAGACCGCTCATCGTTTCAGTTCAACTCTCAACTTCATTGAAATTCCAATTATAGACAACAGCGAGTGTTCCAGGCATATGATGAACAACCTCACTCAAAACATGCTATGTGGGGGAGTGCTGGGACAGATCAAAGATGCTTGTGAGGGGGACAGTGGGGGTCCAATGATGACACTGTTTCATGATACATGGTTCCTTGTAGGCCTGGTGTCCTGGGGAGAAGGCTGTGGGCAGAGAGATAAACTTGGCATCTACACTAAAGTGTCCAGCTATTTGGATTGGATAAATAGTGTTCGTCAGGGGTGGGATAAAGTTTAGACCCCTTATTTTTTTACCCTGTTCTGCCTATCATAGAAAATCAGAAAAAAAATGTACTCCCTATAGTTCTTCGGATATAGAGATTGACATTTAATAAACACATAAATGAAAGCTGCTCTTATTTCCCTGTTATCTGCATGTTTAAGGAAATCAGGCTGTCATTTAGTAAATAAGGAGTTTACATAGACAAATGTTACACATTTTGTGTTTTAATGTGGATAAAAAATGAACACACACTTGTATAGTCTCATACTTTAATTCCTTTATTGGGTAACATAAAAGAGTAATAAATATACTGTATTATACAATAGGAATTAATATATAGTGTTATTTGAGACATTCTAAAATACAATACAACAGTATATTTGTTAATTGATTTAAGAAATTTGAAAGGATGAACATTAGGAATTTTTATTTAGTTTTTCACTTGACATCAGTGAAATACAACAAAGCATACAATCGCCCCAGAAAACAATGTGCACTGAGGACATTCCTGAGCATGGACAATTACAGATACTAAGATACAGATACATTTACACAACACCGTGTTCAAGTAAAAACTGAAAAAAATGTATGCGTTTTGGCCATTTATTTACATGACAATGGCGTTATGGGGGCCTGAAATGCAAACTTTTGAGAACAGGTTTCAACGTGCAAGTTTTTGAAAATTATCATCTCCGTGTTAACTGCAAAAACACAAAAATTTGTGAAAACGGTCATGATGCGCATCTGTATTACATGTCAGAGATGGTCTTATTATTGGGAGATATGAGGGTTCATGGAATGTGGTGGAACTATGACACATTTTTGTAGGCCAAAACCCGGAAGCGAGTTACCATTTTAGCACTTCCGGTTCCATCGACAAAAGTCAATGGGTTTTTTGAATGGGTTTTTGGTTAAATAGTATTAACCTACCTGTGATTTTTTTAAGTTGTTACATGTCTTGCTAACAAGAGGCTAAATCGGAATACAGAGGCTGTCGGCGACATTAAACGTCATCATGCTGAACAGGTAAGCTCAGTCTGCTTTTACAGCCTCATTATGCTTATAACTGTGCTCTTACAAACTATTCTAATTCAACTTTCAGGGAAAATGTCTTTAGATAAAGACTGAAAGAGTTGTCAGAAGCTTAGTGGTGGTGATGCTGACCGTGGTGTAGTTCACTCATTGCCTATCTTTAGCTTTTTGATTCTGCAACTGCATTTTTATGTTTATTCAGCATAGTGAAGTCTTTCCTCCTTTGACATCTAATTCAAAAGAAACAGCCTCTGGTCTCCTTCCATGTATACCACAGCGTTAGCAGGCGTTACACTTTTTTCGGGCTAATACAGCATTTTTAATGGGTTTTCACAGATCAGCATGAATGGGGACAAAATCATAGCGGGTAAAGCGATGACAATAAAGACAAATAACATTTTTAAGACCTCTAAGTACCTGTCTCTGAGGGGTAAGGTGAAAGAACTACTTTCATTTTTTGGTTGTGTTGGTCTGAAAAGCACACACAATTATATAAAAACATTATCTAAGTATTTGTCTTTACTTTTCTGTGGAAAATAAATAAAATACTACTGCGATAACAGTTAGCAGGATAATGTACAATTGTAGTGTTTCTAGCAATTTGGAGGTTTTCTAGGTTTGTTAAAGGGACACTTGTGGCAGAAAAAAACCTTAATCTTAATCTTAACCTTAATCTAGCCTTAATAACCTAAGGCCTGGTTTCACAGACAGGGCTTATAGCAAGCCAGCACTAGGCTTCAGTTAAATTAGGACATTTAAGTAGCTTTTATAAATGTGCCTTAAGGAAATATTACTGGTGTACATCTTGAGACAAAACAATGGCACTGACATATTTTAAGATATGTCAGTGCAAGTTAATTAAAAAATATATTACATTTAAAATTTAAAAATGCAAATAAATGTCATAACCTGAGCATAATAATTTAAGGCACATATGCTTACGTAAAGAGATTGATCATTTGCAGCAAGCTTGAACAGTGAAGGGTCTAAGGCCTTAGCTATTATCAAGCATTATATTAACAGGTCTAGCTCTGAAGGTTGAGAATGTAGTGTCAGAAAATGTTGGTATAAAGTTAAGGAGGAGAAGGGTTGGATCTGCGGCTGGCTGACCTCCTGATCTTCAGCTCCTGTTCATACCGCTCCAGCTGAATCCAAAATCCTGGGTTGGGCTCAACAACTGATCGGGCACGTTTTACTACCTGATAGAACAAATAAGAATTACAGAAGCGCTAAAACACACTATATTCCAGCATAAAAATCCAAAATATTGTGGTTTTCCATTATCAATTATGCTAATATTAACAGAGATTATGATGTGAGTGATGAATCTGTTTGATGTTCTGTGGCTGCCTTTGTTAGTGCAAAATATACTATATTAATGTTTTTTTTTTGTACATTGCTGCCTATATGTCTGCTTTTCTTTAATACTATATATAAACCAATAAAATATCAACAACAAAATATACAAAATAAATAAAAACACAAACTGCATGTATCCTGACTAGAACTGTTTGATATCAGAATTAAATTTGACATATAAACACTATTCATACCTGGAAGGCGTCTGTTAGGGTGAGACCCTGTTGCTTCATTAAATAAGCCACACATACAGTAGCTGAACGACTGCGTCCATTCTTACAGTACACAATGGTGCGCCCTCCCCTTTCTGCCTCGCTTGCTATGGCATCAGCACAGCGATCAAAATGCTTGTACAGGTCTTCATTAGGGTCATCATAGACAGGTACACGCAATGTGCTGACCCGCATTGAGGGAAAGGGTTGCTGCTTTGACACATTGATACATAAAGTGACCACCTCCTTCTGGAGGAGATCATTGTTACAGGCTGACCGGGCATTACTGATTAGCAGACAGTCTGTAACTGTGCACAACTGCAGCATTTCTCACTATATGCCAGCATATATGTGACTATATATTTGTGTATGTATCTTGAAGAAACATCATAAGTTATGAATGACCATCATAATCACAGATCCACTGAGTCCCACATTATGTTTTATATATTAAAGTTCTGTAAATACTAGTGTTATTATAACAGATGCATGAGATGTGAGATGTGAGATACTAAAGTATTATATATAGCTACTGCATCAGCAAGGGGAAGGGTCAGATGATTCACCTTAATGCCATTACACTGACAAGTATGGTGAGCTGTTGATTAAAACAGAAGAGAACAATATCTGTTTAGAACAAACACATGCAAAAGTAATGAATAATAACTGGAACAACGATTTTGTAAAGTAAGTTAAATGTACAGTAGCCATTCAAAATGTTAACTGGGCATGCTCAGCCTTTAAACCTCATTTAAAACACGATATAAACATTAAAATCAGATTAGGAAACCATTCTGACCTACAGATTGAGTGTAGGGATGATCCTCGAAGCGGATGTGTCAGAGACTCATCATCCTCGCTATCACAAAAGTCCCTATGGCAGGGAAAACGTCAACGTGCTGTGAACGCACATGCAGCTAACTGACCCCGCCCATTTAACTGTCAACGCCCCCCCCCCCCCCCCCCAAAAAACCAGTGTACTAGTAGGATTAAAATAGCTCTGAAATCTAAAAGCTTGACAACCAGCTGAACCAATCTAATATTTATGCCTATTCTGCTGACGTTCTATCGATGAAAAACTGTTTAGCCTTCACAGTCCAGTAATTCAATAATCAAATAATTTATTTTTATCCGAAGTTGTACCTCAGATTTGTTGGTAATAGTGTAACGTTACTGAGATAAGGAAATG
Organism: Culter alburnus; assembly: GCA_028476615.1. Lineage (NCBI taxonomy): Eukaryota > Metazoa > Chordata > Actinopteri > Cypriniformes > Xenocyprididae > Culter > Culter alburnus. Next base: position 24,077 of record JAOTNS010000997.1, on the reverse strand, counting down.
TATATAAAGGGCTTCTTCTGTTTATTTATAGGAATGGAGCGTAGCGCCACCTAATGGACCGCGCATTCCGAATTTAAAGGAATAATTTCCATTCATTGTCATTGTATGTAAAACCCTCTTAATGTTCCTTTTATTTTATTTTATTTTATTTTAACAGAAGAAAGAAAATCGTATGCGTTTAGAATGACCTGAGAGTGAGTAGATGATGACAGAATCTTTTTGGGGTAAACTAACCAAATAAACAATCAAAGACTAAATAAATGAGCAATAATAGGTAGTAGTAGTAGTGAAAATAGAAGTACTTATTATAAATAATACGTAGTATATATATATATATATATATATATATATATATATTATACATAATGTATTGTTTGACTGTCAGGTGAATAAACATGCCGTGACGCAGTACTCCCGCCGATACGTCTGACGTCATGACGTCGTTTCGGAGTTCTAAGCAGCGAAATGAGAGGAAGCCTCGAGATGGAGGCAGGGGGTGATTTAATGCAAAAAATAGCAAATTGACGCGCAATTTACAGACAGTTGACATTTTATTTTCAGAAAGAGACTGCAACAGTCTCCACAAGGAAGAATCGTGTGTTGAATATAGGTATATAGACTCGGTCAGCACTGGATATTTTTGGTGAGTTTCTCAAGTATTGACCGGGCGCCATTTAAACACGCTGTGCGGGAGACAGGAAAGAAATAACCGCTCTCAAAGCCAGCACACAATTATTTGCTTCAGTGGACAGATTCTGCTCTCAAATAAACGCTTATTTTTAAGGAGATTCTATGCTCATTCTGGTAGACGGTGGAAATGTGCCCTGTTTGTGAGGGCCTGTGGTAGCGTCAGGTATTGTTTGTTAGCTGGCTAACTGCTAACAGACCTCGAACTGAAGAGAGACATTTACGACCTCGAGCAAGAGATTACAGGTATAAATTATGCATCAACCGCCAATTCACGTTTTGTTTTAGTGTCTGCATTTATTTGATTCATGTTTATTGGTTTAAATATATTTGTAATTGAGCTCTGTTATCAGTGCGGGTTGTAACGCCACCTAAAGAAAAGACATGAAACTAACTCTAAATGTTTTACTGGTATTCACAAACCAATGTTACCCAGGGAACTGAAGATTTTTTTTTCACATTTACAACGCTTTAAATCGACTCGGAATATATTTGCGAAAAGGCTATTGGATAAACAATTGCCAAAGTTTACTCTTAAAAATAGTTGAAGTGAAATATATATATGTATGTATGTATGTATGTATGTGTATATATATATAATATATATATATATATATATATATACACATATATACAATATACACATATGTGTGTGTACACACATATACACACACATACATGTACGTACTGGCCAGATATCAAAATACACGTTTAGTCATACAGATGTTAGTGTTCTCACTTTCATCCTGTGTAAGTACTTTTTTTTTTTTTTTTTTTTTTTTTTTTATCATTATCCTTTGTGTTAATGGAGGGACTGATTACTTGTATGCAGAAGAACTGGGTTCTGATTTAATTTGTCGTGTCTTTATATGTATAACAATCCACTGGATGATGCACAATATGCTGTGTAAATTTCTTGGTCTCTGTGAGGGTGAATTTTTTTTTTTTTTCCACAAAATCATTTGCACAGGCTTTAAAGAGTTAGGGTACTACAGGACAGTGCTTCGCATATGGTTTTGGTTCAGGATGCAGATTTTCCTATTGCACATCAAATGGTGATAGAACACACTTGTGACCCAGTTATTACTGTTTCAGGAGGGTCAACAGCTATAGACAAAGAAAGGGTACAGAATGGGATTGACTTAAGCCATCCTGACCATGGCACAGTTTTGTTGACACAAAATGATATACTACTAAGTTAAATACATTTTGTCCTATAATGTTTACTTGTTCTTTTTTTTCCTCAGAAGCCTGTTCCTAGACATCAGCAGTATTATTCACTCTTTTAACATAGACCAGTTTTATCAGTACAGTAATCTTCCCTTACAGTAGCTGCTTGACCACAAGTCAGTTCTGATGGCTTCTAAACAGGGTTTATTTTTAAATTTTTACCAGAGTTGTAATTTGTATTGAGAAAAGTAATCAATCACATTTTTTCTTTTTGTATTGAGAAAAGTAATCAATCACATATTTTCTTTTTGTGTGAGTTACATCAAGAAATAGACCTATGTGGTATTAGGAACTCAAAAGAAAAAGTTACGGAATGCAATATCTGCATTTTAGGAGTTTTAAGAATAATTGCCAACATTAGGACACAGATTATTACACACTCTGTTTATTACATACTAATTACAACAGAAGCATTTACTTAAAATCACAGATAAATGTATCATATCTGGTACTATTAGGATAACTAAATAGTGATTGATACCATAAAAAAAACCAAATAAATCAGTTCTGATGTAATTCCAACTTTGTGTGTGCACTGTTGTATTTTTTTTTTTTTTTTTTTTTTTTTAAATGGGCATCTGAATGGGCACTACTACTATTCAGACTACATACTATTCATTGATGATAATGGTTTTAACTGGAGGATGTTTTTAATGATTGTGCATTTTTATTATTTGAAAGAATGTTGACTGTACTAATACTAGGATTTTTCAGTTTGTGCTGCTTTCTTAGGGCACATTTAAAAGTTGTAAAGGGTGAATGTCTGTTGATGACCGTTTCAAGTTATACATTCCTAAAATGGAACCAAAACTGTTTTAGATGCTGTTTCAGTTCATCAGGATTTAATGTGATTCCAGATACTCAACACCAACAAACATTGATGTTATTTCTCTGACGTAAAATAAGTAGAATTATCCTGCCCTGGAATAGGTTTCTAAATTCAACTTGGGGTTGCTTTAATATCACTTGCACCATGCCATAGCTTGCTTTTGGAACAACTTTTTATGGTAACCAATTTATAATAATGAATTTCTTTGTAATGATTACAAAGTTGATACCCTATTTTGTGTACTATTATGCAGATGTAGATATTTGTCTCAAGAACATTTTGTACATTTGATCAGCCTTGGATTTAAAGTTATCAATAACATTGTGCATCAATCTTGAGAGTATTGTACTTTTAACCATAAGTTTGTTTTTACGCTTTCATTGTTTTATTGTGCAAAGCACACTAAGGGTTAAATGTCCCAATACTTCAAACCAGTATTACAATAGATCTGTATAATTGTGCTTGAATTTGTCATTTATGTCTCTTCTCTGCCTCTCGGTGTGTTAAATTTTACATTTGACCTGTGCAATTGGTTAAGTTTTGTGTCAGTTTAAACTGAGCCAATGTAATAAACCATAAACTTGTAGTAAATTTCCTTCCCTTCACATCTTCAGGTGTTACAAAACTGTCAACATGGCAACAGATATCGGCTCACCTCCCCGGTTCTTCCATATGCCTCGGTTCCAGCACCAGGCACCTCGTCAGCTGTTCTACAAGAGGCCAGACTTTGCCCAGCAGCAGGCCATGCAGCAGCTCACTTTTGATGGCAAGCGCATGAGGAAAGCTGTCAACCGCAAAACCATTGATTATAATCCATCTGTCATCAGATATCTTGAGGTATATTTCTGACCAAAAAAAAAAAATTAACTACCAGAAAATAGAACAATCTTAATAATTGGCAATTTACTTATTATTTATTTCAGAATCGATTGTGGCAGAGAGATCATCGAGATTTCCGTGCTATTCAACCAGATGCTGGCTGCTACAATGATGTGAGTGTTTCACTACTACTACTTTGGTTAGGTCTTGTATGTTTTTCCTTCAAGTTCATATATCCATTAAAATAATTACTTTTCTTGCAGCTCGTTCCTCCAGTTGGTATGCTTAGTAACCCTATGAATGCTGTTACGACAAAGTTTGTCAGAACCTCCACCAACAAAGTTAAATGCCCTGTGTTTGTTGTGCGAGTAAGTGTTGAGCTTGCATTTTAAAAAGTTTGATGCTTGATGAATTGAAATGCATAATTTTGCTGTATAACCAACATTCAACCAAATCCATTGGTGGTTCTAAATCTTTTATTATCCATTTCTTCCCTTCTTATAGTGGACTCCTGAAGGCAGGCGACTTGTAACTGGTGCCTCCAGCGGAGAGTTTACTTTATGGAACGGGCTCACATTTAACTTTGAGACAATTCTGCAGGTAACCAGAGACCATATTTTCGATTTGTGGCACACCACCTTGCCTTATAACCTCATAAGCTTTCTAAAAGTCTCTTGTTTATTTATCAAATTTTCTTCTATTCTCATAGGCTCATGACAGCCCTGTCAGGGCAATGACCTGGTCTCACAATGACATGTGGATGTTGACTGCTGACCATGGAGGTTACGTGAAGTACTGGCAGTCCAACATGAATAACGTCAAGATGTTCCAGGCTCACAAGGAGGCGATTAGAGAGGCCAGGTCTATACACAATCTCTACCATTTTCTGTAGTTAACCCAAGCCTGTTACTGGCCCTGCAGTGGCAGGGCTCTGCCTGTAGGGGGCTCTCCTCAGTGCTGTCAGTTCTGATATACTCTTCCCTGTGCTGCTCAATGTTCATGTCATTTATTATTGACACGTGTGTGTTGTTGTTGCAACACTGCATTTATTTGTCACCTGTGGCTTATAAGTTATGTATCCTCATCTTTTATATACATAACTACTTTGTACAGAAAAGGTGTATTTTTCACACTTTTAAATAAAGTATTTCCAATTATTTATATTCTAAGGTGATGACACATGCAGTCTAGAATAAATAATAAAAAAAAAAAAACACGTCCGTTAAAAAGACCCTTGGGGACTAAAGTGTTTGTTGGAAGGGTTTATGGAGCCTCCGTATTGGAGGTGCTGGACTCTTGTCCTTGCGCTGGTGTTATTGTAGGAAACCTACACAACTCAGTTCACAATGGTTTAACAATGAGGCAGGAGATGTGCTGTCCCGGCTGGCCATCAGAGTCTGTGCCACACTTTCAGTCAGCCCCTTAAAACAAGTCTTCCCTAATAAAAATGCTGCCTCAAAATAAAGATTTTTAAGAATAAATAACACAAATATTGACTTCAATACAACTCTGTGGGTATAAATGCACATGGCAACATTTTCATTCATAGTGAAATCTAGGTTTATGTTTCACTGGCACTCCCTTTCATTTTGTTTACTCAGACACAATGCAGAGCATGTAACGTTCTTTCTGATGCAATAAAATGCAGTTTCACCTACAATATTTTTTTTAAAAAACAAAAAAAAGAAAGCCACAAATTTAAATCCAGTGTCATCAATTTATACAAATGGCTCATGGGTTGAAGTAAAACAGGCTGAAGAGAGGCTTTTGCTCACTTCAGTGATTCATTTATATATTTTTAAACATGCTTTTAAAAATTGAGTGCATAGTAAGAACATTTGTGCACTGGTTAACACTCGTGCTTCATGGTGTTAGGTGGTGTGATAATTCTGCTTTATTCGTCTGTAGAAATAGGAAAGTAAAGGTGTGTTTTTGGAGGTCAAAAGGGTGAGTCGGTAAACTGAGGCAGGCTCAGTTTTACCAAATGTTTGAACCAGATTGTGTGCCCTCTGGAAGGAAGAGCACTCTGTGTGGAGATGTGTTCAAAACTTACATGATTGTTTACTGATCGATCTAGACAAGCACATAACTTTTTATATGCTCATTCCTATTTCTCATGTTGTACGGCAGGGCTCAGAATACAGGGAAATGTGTGGCTAGTTTTAAGTATTGCAATCATTTTTGCTTGTGTGCTGTCTATGAGCAGCCCACATACTTTTTTTGTTTAAATTAGAGATGCATTAAAGCGAGTATGATAGGACTATAGAGTGAGCTGTCTGCTAAGGAGATGGATGGTTCCTTGTCAGATCAACTCAAAGGGCCCCTGTAAGATGTCCACCCCACAGAGAACTGCTATGTTATCCTTCATTGTTGATTCTCTCCCTGCTGTGTCTTCAGTTTCTCTCCTACGGATAATAAATTTGCCACTTGCTCTGATGATGGAACTGTACGCATCTGGGACTTTCTGCGCTGTCATGAGGAAAGAATTCTGAGAGGTATGTTATATAAGATGTGGAGATTTTCACAAAAGCTTTCTTTTGAACAAAATTACACTGTCATCTGGGTTCACAAACACAAGTCTTCACATCTGCACACTTTACCATGGGCTGTCAGTATCAGTTTTCCTGTTCTTGCCTTTTTTTTTTTGTTTGTTTTTAGCAGTTTTCATGGGTTTGCAATTTAAATAAATATTAAACCTTGTGTTTAAGATTATAACTAATATTTTACTGATAGATTTTTTTATAGTATATATTAATGTTAAAAAAAACATTGTTTTCTCTGTTAATAGTGCTTTGTATCTTTTTTTTTTTTTTTTAGCAGTGATTTTATTTTCTTGTGGAAATTTAATGCACATAAATATGGGAAAACGTTTTTGCTTTCTGTGTATGAGCATTTTATTGCGTGTTATCTTTATTGTTCCTTCCAATCTATGTATGTATATATACATTTCTGCAAACTGTTGCATCTAATAACCCTGTGTTTTATGTATTATAGTCTTGTGTACTGAACATTAATAATGCAGTGCACTATTGCTGTAGTACTACTGCCAAACAATCTAAAACATTTGCAGTAGAAACGTTTAGATATCTTTTCTAAAATATTTTTGTTTCCAATCTAGTGATGATCAGTTATCTTAAAAATCTAACCTTTTTTCCTATGACAAAAGATTCTCATAGTTTAACAGAATTACCATTAAACCGTCTCTCTTCATGTATTAATATTGAAAGCCACACTCTAGTACAGAATAAATATTAAATTAGCATATAGCCTTTCCAAACTGTCACTTGCCTGAATTTAAAAAGAATTGTTCCTTCTGGCATAATTTGAAATATTTGTTTTTATTACAACGTAGTTAAGATGTATTTGTCTCTTTCAATACTAACAACATACTCATTTATGTATGTAAGACATATAACCTGACCTGTCACCATTTTTAAAAAAATAATCCACCATAAATGCACAGACGTCATTACATGGATATTCTTATTTAAAAAAAAAAAAAAATAAAACTGTGAAGACATGCAATACCTTAAAAAAAACTACCTTAAAAGCCATTAGTTGACAAATGACTGGTGGGATTTGTGGGTTTTAGTTTTAGTTTGTTTTTATTGTTGTTTTTAATATTCAGCTCAATAACAGTACCACTCCTTTCCATCTCAAATGTTATCTCAGACAAATGTTTTTGTTTGTTTGTTTGACATTTTTTGCTCCCCATGAGGAAAACTGCTTATAAATCAAAATAAATATGATGTTTATTGAAAATGTAAAAATGCAGAAAGTTTTCTGTGATGGGGTAGAGTTAGGGTTAGGGGATATAATATACAGTTTGTACAGTATAATAATCATTTTCTATGTGAAGTCCCCACAAAAAATGAGTGTGTGTGTGTGAGAGAGAGAGAGAGGAGGGGGGAGTAATGCAATGAATTAATGTGACTGGGTGTGGAAGATTTGTGATAAAATAAAACATTAAAAAACAACAACTTGTGCTTAATGTTAGGTTTAATTTTATTTTTATTTATTTTTATTTTTTTTGTGCATTAGTAACAGACATGCAGAAAGCAAACTTTGCTGTTTTGCTTTGTTGATTTGGGGTTATTAGGTGCAGGTTTAAAAATTGTAAGCTTTTGTCCTTTAACAACTCAAGCCGAGTAGTTTGTGGTCAAAATATTTCAACCTCTCAAAATGCATATATTCTTTCATGCTTGTTTGCTGGAACGTAGTTTGAAATTTGCATCCATGTGCACTCCATTAGGGTACCTGTTGAGCCAGAGACAAAGTGCCCTGAAATTTAACATTAAGTAAATAGAAGATATTATTTTCACCCAATTTATGATCTCCTTATGATTGAAATAACAATGAATTAAAGCAGCTGTCAATTTAGCAGAAAAATGTTCAGACTTAGGACTGTAATCAAATAAAGTACTGCAAGAAAATGTGAAAAGCATAGGTTTTATACATTGTAAGACCTTTCACAATATATAAAATCTCCACGTTTTTTGTTTCCGAATGCTACATGTCCTTCAGCTATAGCACTGGTCCCAGTTGCAGTGATCTGGAATGTGCCTGATTTGTATCAACAATAGAAATAGGACTCATGCTTTTTTTTTTTAATAGTTATTTTTAAATAGATCTCACTGATTTGCATAAAAACAGAACACACATTCTTTCACAACAGAGATTTTCACTCTGTTTAACTAGGCTTTCTTCCTTTTCCTCATGTTTGTGCAAATACACAAGTGTTCTGTCAACTAAAAATACAGCTATTAAGGATTCATGCAGCTTAATTATTCTGAGCAATGTGTTTGTCACAATCACATGATGCGCTCTTTAAAATAATGCTTTTATTTGATAGTCAAAGTGGCTTATTTGTCAATTTGAGTTTTACGAAATTTATTATTTTGCTATTTCAGTGGCATGTGACTTGATTAATAATGGAGTTTAAGCCAATAAAACATTTTGCTGGCTGTTACTTAGGCTGGCTTTGCCTATTACAGATTTGTAATAAAATATTATGCCATATGATGCATATAATGTAATGCTTAATTTATGATCAAAAGTAATAAAAGTGTTACTCTTGCGTAACATAATATTTCTCTAAAAATATAAAAGGAAAAAATATGTGCAAATACATGTTTGTTTTTGTGTCACAAACTCATTCAGAACCTACTTGTGTTTCCAGGTCATGGAGCAGATGTGAAGTGTGTTGATTGGCATCCCACAAAGGGCTTGGTGGTGTCCGGCAGCAAAGACAGCCAGCAACCTATCAAATTTTGGGACCCAAAGACTGGACAAAGTTTGGCAACACTGTAAGTTAGTGTAGTGGCAGAAGTCAGTCTTTGTCTCTGAAGAAACTTCTCGAGTCAGGAGTTCCAGGTGGCAAAAGAAGAGACTATTTTTTCATGCAAAAATAGCCAAGATGCCAGTTGATCATCTAACAGTTTCACTCAAAACTCTCATTCATATACAGTCTCTTCCAACTTGTTTACACTTTGCTCAACCAATGGTCATTTGTTAGGTTATCTTAAAATGTTATTAGTCCATCCCAAAATAACAGGTGCACATCTTAATCTTCCTTGCATGAACACTCCTACACTTATATCAACATCAAAAATATTTCCTAAAGGGAGACACACAGTACACTCTATGACCTGAGGCTTTTTCTGAGGGCTTCTGAATATTACACTGTAGACTGAGAAATGAAACATTTCCTATATGTTTAATAAAATACCCGTTAAGAAATATACAAAGTTAGCAGACCACTGTGAGACAGGAAAATCACGTAATCTTTGTACCATGCCCAAATCGTTCGACAAGTGTTACGGAGAGGTATTCAGCTATTTAACAATAAAAATGATTGTTGCTGCATTGAAAATTCTTTTATGCTAAAGTGTTGGAGTACTTAAGTTAAATTTAAGTGGGGCTATTAATCTTTCTGTTGTGTTTTGTCCTCAGACATGCACATAAAAACACAGTCATGGAGGTGAAGTGGAACCTCAATGGCAACTGGCTGTTGACAGCGTCACGTGACCATTTATGCAAACTGTTTGACATCCGCAACCTCAAAGAGGAGCTACAGGTTTTTAGAGGACACAAGAAAGAAGCCACAGGTATTACAATCCTAATGAGAATGTTTTTGAATGGCTCTTGTGCTGGTGAAGCAGTGTGTTCTATACTTATATTTTTTGGTTGCAGCTGTAGCCTGGCACCCAGTTCATGAAGGCCTGTTTGCCAGTGGAGGTTCTGATGGATCGCTGCTATTTTGGCATGCAGGGTAAGCTATGTTCACATCCTCTCTGTTCCATATATTCATATGTGGTAGCTTTAGTCAAAATGTAATACTTTGTAGAGTAGTTTTTAACTTCGTTATGTTATTTGAGGGCTAATGTGGTAAATATTTTGCTAGTGTGGAGAAAGAAGTGGGAGGAATGGAGATGGCTCATGAAGGAATGATCTGGAGTTTAGCCTGGCATCCACTGGGCCACATCTTGTGTTCTGGGTCTAATGACCACACCAGGTGAGTGAGTGTAACAAAACTTTAATGTGGTTGACCAAATGTGTCTATTAGGGTTGTTTACCAAAATTTCAGTTACCAATACCAGTATAATTTCACAATTCTCAATAACAGTTTGTTACAAGATTTTGGATTTTGTTACAGTTTTTGTTGCAGCAAAAAAAAATGACATGCTATTTACTGCACTTATTTATACTCAGATTTTAATACATCAATAAATTAAACAAATTCCATGCAGTTAAGTGAACATTCAGAAACTAATAAATTAAAATCAGTTTGTATAGATAAATTAAAATCCAGTTTGTATAGATTTAGCTTATTGCTCTGCAATCACTCCCTCAGCAAATTTTGGACAAGGAATCGGCCAGGGGACAAGATGCGGGACAGATACAATCTGAACTTGTTGCCTGGAATGTCAGAAGATGGGATGGAATATGGTTAGTATTCCTTGACCTCTTGCAATTTAGAAGACCTATAAAGTATGTACATATGAATTCATAATGTTTTATCTTGGGGTAATTCTAGATGACATAGAGACCAATAGTGTTGCCGCCATTCCTGGCATGGGGATCCCAGAACAACTGAAGGCTGCTATGGAACAAGAACAAACTGGTTAGCACACACATACATGGTCATAGTCAATTATTTATTGATATATTCATTGTAGTCATGTATAGGTAATTAGTTGGTTATTTGATAATTGGTGTTGATGTGCTTAGGAAAAGAGATGGCAGCAGAGCCTGAGATGAGCATCCCAGGGCTGGACTGGGGAATGGAAGAGGTCATGCTGAAGGACCAAAAAAAGCCCCCGACTAAAAAAGTTCCCTATGCAAAACCCATTCCAGCTCAGTTTCAACAGGTCGGTATGATCAGCTTATACATACATTTTGGCAGCACTGCCAGACATACTGTGGTTTTGATCTTGTGGATACATCATAATTTGGCTAGTTGTGTGTCCCTCACTTTTTATTTAATTCAATAGGCCTGGGCAGAGAATAAGGTTCCAGCAATGCCTCCTGGAGAGGTTCCAAAGGAAAGGAAGGATGAGAAGAAAGTAGATGGCAAGAAGAAGACGCAAGCAGAGATTGAGCAGGAAATGGCTGCCCTTCAGTATACAAACCCAATGTTGCTCGAGGTCAGCATATATGCTTACATGTAGAGCTTTAGCATTGTGCTGTAAAACTGTGAATCATCACTGTTTTGTCTATCAACACTGGTTAATTCATTTGATAAAGTAATTCTTTTTGTCTATAGCAACTAAAGATTGAGCGAATGGCACAATTACAAGAGAACAGGGAATGCCTCCCCCTGCTGGACAGTCAGGGCCAGTGCCGCCCTATCCAGGTCAGGGTGGTCCAATGCCCTCTCCAACACAAGGCTTCCCTCAATCCATGCCTCCACAACAAATGCCGCACAACATGCCTCCAGTGGGACCAGGTGGAATACCTGGTCCATTCATACCTCCAGGCCAAATGGGTCCACCCGGACCTATGCACCAGGGTCCTCCTCCACAGGGCATGATGGGACCTCCAGACATGCATGGACCTCCACGTCATCCTGGCCCTCACAGGAACATGGGACCCCAGGGTCCTCCTGGCATGCCGCCTGGCCCCAGAGGTATGCAAGGACCTCCTCCTGGAGGAATGCCCCCAGGTTCTGGTGGACCTCCAGGCAATATGATGGGACCACCACCGCGAGGACAGGGGCCGCCACAGGGAGGTATGATGCATCAGGACATGAGGGGGCCTGTGCCTCATGGAAACATGATAGGCCATCAGGGACCCATGCCAGGGAGTATGATGGGGCCTCCACCCAGGACTCATGGCAGTATGCAGGGCATGGGAAATATGCATGGTATGGGGCCTCCTCCAGGGGGTATGCATGGGCCACAAAACAACATGGAAGGGCCAGGAAACATGCAAGGACCTCCAGGCAATATGCAGGGCCTTCCACCATATTTGCAAGGCAAACCACCACATATGGGTGATGGAAACCGAGGACAGTTCAACCAGGTGCAGAAACCATTGAAATAAATGCATCCATGAATGTTTAGGACAAAGAGATGTAACTGAATAAATATCAGGGAAGCTTCTATTGCTTAAATTTTATGCATGTCTTTCAGGGACAGAATCCTGGGCCTCAGTCAATGATGCATGGAATGGGACAGCAGGGTCCTAATGGGAAAGGTAATATTCAGCCTTTTTTTGGGAAGATAAAGTTACGCATATCAGAGATGCAAGGTTCTGGATAAATTGAGAATCAAGATTGTTTCGAACAGAGATTACGATTCTCCCACGATTCTGAACGGACAACTAAACAAAATAACGCAATTTTACTAGAGGTTTTGACAAAATGTTAATCGCTGCAGTCTATTTAAAATGTTTAATCTGAATTATTTAAAAAGACTTGGTTTAAATGAATGATTCAGTGACTCATAAATACCTCACTTATTTCATTGCTGTATGAATCAGCATTATCGAACAAATCTCAAACCTATGAAATAGATTTTTTAACCACCTTCTGACGTAACACTGTAATGATACAATTGTTATGTGATCATTACTTTCAAAAGGTGCTCTATTTTGATCACTTCTGTAGACATCAGTGTTTTAATCCAAACTATAAACTGTTATCCTAGTATTTCTGTGATTTAATATGAATATTTGTTACAGAAATAATGATACTTTGTGCTTGAAAATACTGTGAAGCTGTTTCATGCCTACACATGAAATGCTTTCTCTGGGTCAGTGGCAGCACCAGCGCAGATTTTAATGTTCTGGTGTGATTTTGTCAAAGGTTTAATAGACACAGGCGAATCATTGTCATTTAGGAATGAGAATGTGTGGGTGTTTGAATCAAGATCGCAATCTTTTAATGATTAATTGTGCCGCTCTAACTTATATGCAAGATGGTTTAATCAAAACTAGTATGTGAGAGTTAATAGTGACTTATTTGTGCTCTCCCTGTCTGTTTTTGTCAGGAGATACTCCTCGAGGACCACCTAACCACCACATGGGACCCCCACCAGAGCGACAAGGCCCAGGAGGACCTGGTCAGGGCTCAGATGGAGGCCAGTACTGGGGTGATGATGGGGGTTATCAAGAGGGCTGGAGAAGAGGCCCTGGGGGTCCAGGACAGGAATACTCTGGAGGTCACAGAGGAAGCTCTGGAAGCCAATGGGAGGGCCAGGAAAGGTTTTCTTCGCATGAAGGAGAGTACATGGGACACGACAGGTATGTTTCATTCAGCACAACATGAACTTGTGTAAGCAGATTTTGTTAAATTGCCAGAGGATCAGAATGTGAAATTTGTGTCTGGTGCAGAGGTTGCGTTAGACTTTAACATTGTCCGTCATTTTGACGGACAGGGTCGTAAAAATTCCGTCATAATCTATTACTACCCGTCATTTTTAATTTTCATATTTTAATTATAATAACACATTTAATTGCTTTTATTTTCTGTTCACATTTGAACAAAAATAAAAGCAATTGAATGTGTTATATAACATTTGAACAAAAATAAAAGCAATTAAATGTGTTATTATAATTAAAATATGAAAATTAAAATGACTGATAATTCACACGTGAAATTTCTCTGTTCTGTAATAGGCTACGTGTTGGTAGCCATTAAAGAAAACGTAGTTTTTTTATATTTATGTTTAAATAGTCCTATGTTATATTTTAAATTCATCTATTTGATTATGAAAAGTGAAGAGCATGGGTAAGATGCATCATAAGATGCGCAATATGATTTTGACCACTTCATTAAGTTCTACAATTTTGTTTTGTAGAAAGCCTTTCTTTAAAGTGAATTTCGTTTTGTAAAAATTGTATCTTAATTTTAATCAATGTTTCATTAACCAGTTGCCTGGATGTAATAAATAAGATGCAAATATAGCAGAAAATATAGTCATGACATGGAGGCGCGGGCGCGATCACTGGCGCGTGAACTGGAGCGTGTATTACAGGCTAAATGAACCGAAACTCAGTGGCTGCTTGACTCACAGACATGAGAAATATATCTACAGAAAGCTTTAAATATCTACTTTAACGAAAACGAAATAATTCAAAACGAAAATAGGCTACTCTGATTATGTAGACTAAATCGAATGAAGTGCATTCTCTCTCTAGCGCGTCCTTGAGGAGATGATGAGAGTCAATGTCAACTTCATCTTTGCAGCCGACACTGTTTATTAATAAAGTAATGTTTTCTGAATCAATTAAAATGTCTCCTTGCTGTTTTGGTAACATTCATGAGACCAATATCGATTCGTAAATCACAGTCAATCTTTTGGTAGGCTATATGCTGTTTTTCAGTTGATGATTAAACAGTACATTGTGCGCCTCCCATCCAATAAATCGCAATAGGCTTAATGGTTTGTGTTGCTCTTGATATGGAATAAAAGTCTCACATTTTAAATTCTGTCCATTTCATTAAGAAATTCAAGCAATAAATACCGTTTTGGTGCTCTTAAATGTGGCGTGATAGATCAGCTTCTGGGTACTCGCCTGTGCGTTATCAAACGCATAGCAAAAAGATTCGTGCCAGTTTAATTTTTGTTCTGGATCCAGTGCTCTGCTGCTACATTGGAGCGCACTCGCCACCAACTGGACAGGGGTGGGAATTACAGTTAAAATTTACAGTAGATCACCCTGAGTGTAATCTGTCACCATGACGGACGGCCTTCAGATTTTTCCGTCATTGATAAAAAAAATTCCGTCAATGACGGAAAATTTTCGATTAACGCGACCTCTGGTCTGGTGACATCTTTACAGGTATGATGGGTATGAGGGTTCTGGTGAGGAATTTGACCAGAGGCAGAGACGGCCACCACATGGAGATGATTCGTAAGTGTTGCATGCTGAGATTTATCCAACAATTAGCTTTACTGTGTTCTGGCAGAAAGAAATAAATACACATTATTCAAAATAATTCTTAAAGGTGCCCTAGAACTTTTTTTAAAAAGATGTAATACAAGTCTAAGGTGTCCCCTGAATGTGTCTGTGAAGTTTCAGCTCAAAATACCCCATAGATTTTTTTAATTCATTTTTTTAACTGCCTATTTTGGGGCATCATTATAAATGAGCCGATTCAGGGCTACTGGCCCTTTAATTCTCATGCTCCACGCCCACGGAGCTCGCGCTTGCCTTGAACAGTGCATAAACAAAGTTTACACAGCTAATATAACCCTCAAATGGATCTTTACAAAGTGTTCGTCATGCATGCAGTATGCATGCGTCGGATTATGTGAGTATTGTATACTGTTATATTGTTTACATTTGATTCTGAATGAATTTGAGGCTGTGCTCCCTGGCTAACGGCTAATGCTACACTGTTGGAGAAATTTATAAAGAATGAAGTTGTATTTGAAGTGTTTATGCATTATACAGACTGCAAGTGTTTAATAATGAAAATAGCGACGGCTCTTGTCTCTGTGAATACAGTAAGAAACGATGGTAACTTTAACCACATTTAACAGTACATTAGCAACATGCTAACGAAACATTTAGAAAGACAATTTACAAAAATCACTAAAAATATCATGATATCATGGATCATGTCAGTTATTATTGCTCCATCTGCCATTTTTCGCTATTGTTCTTGCTTGCTTACCTAGTCCGATGATTCGGCTGTGCTGCTCCAGACGTTAATGCCTGCCCTTGTCTAATGCCTTTCATAATGTTGGGAACATGGGCTGGCATATGCAAATATTGGGGGCATACACCCCCGATGGTTACGTAACAGTCGGTGTTATGTTGAGATTCGCCTGTTTTTCGGAGGTCTTTTAAACAAATGAGATTTATATAAGAAGGAGGAAACAATAGAGTTTGAGACTCACTGTATGTCATTTCCATGTACTGAACTCTTGTTATTTGACTATGCCAAGATAAATTCAATTTTTCATTTGAGGGCACCTGTAAGACTGAAACACTGGACACTAAACTCTGTGGTATGCTTCCTTTTCTGTCTGCCTGTTATGTCTCACACAAAGTCTAGCTTTCATCCATTCAAAGTATACTCTTTTAACCATGATCTGATCTTTGACCAGAATTGTCAACTGATTATCAAATACTTGATTTTTATTGTCTGGCTGTGAATGTACAGATACCGGAGGGGTGGCCCAAGTGGACGTGGTGGAATGGGGGGCTTCCAAGATGAGTATGGCGGAGATGAGAGCTTTGATTCCCAAGAAGACATGGGGCCAAGGATGGGGAGGTAGAGGAAGACCGCGTGGTGGGCCACCAAGAGGAGGTTAGACCTATTCCATTCACCAGTCCTTGAGCTCACGTTGCGTCCATTAAAACTGAGGTGTCAGGTTTGAACATGACATCTTTCTTAGGTGGTGTAGGAAGAAAGGGGCTTCTCCCAACTCCTGATGATTATCCCTCTCACTATGAAGGAGGAAGAAACCAGGAGGGCTGGGAGGGAGGGCGAGATTCAGGTAGAAGTGCATGAAGGGGATGCCAATAAATGTTCTTGTTGTTGCAGTGCAGTAAGACATGCTTGAGCAAATTCCCATTAGTTAACTAAGGCCATAAAGCTAAGTGCACACTAAAATGATTTTAGCCTACGTCTGTTTTCACAAACACTTTTTTTTTTTTTTTTTTTTTTTTTCTGCAACAACAAAAATGTCAGATCTAAGCCAAATTGTCTGACAGGCCAGTTAGGTGTGTGGATTCCAACATATTATGTGACTTGCCTCAGAGAAACAAGGACATCTTTTAGTGTAAGCAATGTAGTGAGAGCAGTGACATGAAATTACCAATGAGGAGATGAGAGGATACCATGGAATCTGTTTTATAACATTAAGTATTAGACTAGTAATATGAAATGTAGATGACAACAGGGTTATATTATAGTTTGTGGGCATCCTTTAATCTTACTTAGAATTCTTTATGAAGAATGGAATGCCCTGCCCATGTCTGTCTGAATTGCTCCATTTAATTTCTTTGTTGTTTAGATTAATTTTTCAGCACAAAGTAAAAATCAAAACTTACATGGAGCCTTAAACTGCCATTGTGTCAACCACTTGAAAATAATTTAACTTTTTTTGGATGTTTTCTTGAGAAAACTTGTACTATATTTCAAAGCTCTATTCAGGTGGATCTTTTTTGAAACATCATCTACACTGTGTCCACATGTGCTTCAAGACAACAGATGTTGCATAATATTAACAGTAAAGCAGTTTTTTAAAGATTTTTTTTTTAGGCATCTAGTGTACTCTTGCCGTAAGCTTTATGTAAAAGCATTTGTGGTGTTGCATAGTTCAAGCTTAACATCAAAGATCCAATAAAATTCATGTTGGTGTGTATGTGTGTTCAGGTCATGAGAGTTATCGGGATGGTCAGCGGCCAGATCACAGTATGCATGACAGTCCTTCTCCAGCCAGTAGAGAGCGTTCTTCCTCTCTACAGGGAATGGATATGGCCTCGCTGCCACCACGCAAACGGGCCATGGCATGACGGACCAGGCACTGGTGACATGGACTCCCCTGGTGCAGTGCCCGATGACAGAGGCGCAGGTGAGGGACAGATAAGTGACAATGATTTGTTTACATGTAAAATGCATAATACGGCATTCTGCTTACTAACATTATCCAACTCACCATAGGTCGACCGTCACCAAGAGACGAAGGTGGGTATGGGCCTCCATCACGGGGAGGAAGAGGTGGTTGGGGACGTGGTGGGCCGCCTAACCCAAGTGGTCCTGGTCCCAATGTGGGTCCAAATGCCAGACGAGGGGCTCAACGCGGCGTTATGCGAGGAGGTCGCGGGCGGTAGTTATAGTCCCGCCTGCTTCTCTGGGTACAAGGAGGCAAAACCACAATGAGGACAGGGGACAACAAAGAACCACACATGGCTACAATATCATCTTCCTTGAGGGTCTGAACAATTATGCAGGCTTGGACATGTGTCTGTAAGCACTTCAGTATAAATCAGCGTGGAACCCTAATTGGTGGCTAAGGCTTAGCTTTTTCTCTATGATGTATCAGATGGAAGGTGGTGGGTACCAGTTATCCAGGGCCAAATGTTTTGGCTTATGATGCCTCTTGCCACCTGCTTGTTGTACTCGTGATACATGGGATTTGTTCTAACCTTACGTCAGTGGTGAGAATAATAACTGGGGGCACATTATGGTGTGACAGGAAACATCTCTTGTAATGGACTTAAGTTTGTGGTCCAGGAAACTTTGTGATGCATGGTACAACTCTCTGTAGATGCTTAAGAGATGTCCCTTCCTTGCACTGAGCAGCTGACCTGCTTTGTGAGTCACTTGGACAATGGCAACTGAATTTGTACCAGCACCTGAACCCCCTCTGTCTTTTCTTTTTTTGGCCTAAATGATTCTGATGTATAAAACAAAAAAAACATTGTGTACCATTGAATTCCTCAGTCAGATTCTGTCATTCAGCAAATGCAAGTCAATCTAGGTAAATGCCTGTAGGCATCGTGTCTATTACTAGAGAAAATGGTCTTTTGACTGTTTCGTTCACCCAGTGACTCAGCGCTGTTTATTTAATTTTTTTTTTTGTAAAATAATGGAGATAATCTTTCTGTAACTTTACCAGGCTACTCTGAGAGACGAAGCTGCAGACTTTGTTCCTATGTGTACAGTTTGTCACAAAATTGTCATATTGTTGTCTTTTTTTGTATGAAACCATAATAGAATGTGCAAAATTTATGTAAACTCTCTCTGCTCTTGTCATTACTTAAGTTTCACGCACTCCTTTGTGATTTTTTTCTTACACTGATATGAGGTGGGGATCTTTTGGATACTATGTCTACAGAAGTGTAGTCCAAGACTGAGATATTTTATTGGTCACATCTTGTTGTGAATTTGCAAGTAAGTTCACAAAACCTCAATTTTCATATGAACTTTGCATGAGCTACAGTTCCCGTGCCACAATTGCATGGGTATGATTGGAGTCAATGGAAAAAAGTCTAGCTGACTGTTCGTTAGTTTCAACCCACCTTTACACATGTATTTTTTTAGCCTTGATTGATTCAGGTGTGTGTTAGAGTTCAATCTAACTTGGCAGGAAGGTATGATCACCAGAACCGAGCATCCCTGCTTTGACACTGTCTTTGACAAAGCGACAAAATCTCAAGCTATCTCTTCCATAGTTTGTTCTACCAACCACGGAGAACAGCACACATTTTTGGTTTTTATTTCACATTGGGTAGCTCTGCCCACTCAAATCTTTTCATGAAAAAACAATTTATCTGGTGAAGCAAATAGAAGGTATGCGTTTACATTCCATTTGTGGTTGCATGTGTGGGAAAGGCAAACGGGGAAACGTTTGATTGGCTGTTTTGTTACATCATACCCCATTTTGCATTCGGTGTGAACGGACAAATTTTTGTAGTTGGTGAGGGTGGCGCAAACTCGGCTAGCCAGGGACTGCTTCGGCAGCTGTCGCTTGAGCAGCATCTCCAGCGGCCAGGGACTTCTTCGGCAGCTCTGGCATCTAGCGGCACTTCCGGCGGCATCTCCAGCGGCCAGTGACTTCTTCGGCAGCTGTCGCTAGAGTGGCATCTCCAGCGGCCGCGGCCTCGGCATCTAGAGCAGCCAGGGACTTTATTCGGCAGCACTGCCGCTGGCCTTATAATTCCGGTGTTTTTATTTTATTTTAAAAACTACATTTAATCAAAATAACATAATATACCAGAAGACTATAATTTGTAAGCATTTATCACAAATTTTGTTAATAACGTTCTGATGCTCCACTACATGAGAGAAAGTAAATCACATGTTTTGATAAAATAAAACTGCAATGTTATCAATTGCTTTGAAATGCTCATGAATATAAACTGATATTTAGTTAATACAGAAATTAATTTCTGATAGACTGCACAAAGCTGAAATTGCGGCATTTCAGGTGGCATCTCCAGCAGCCACGGATATTCTTCTAATTTTAAAAAGCTACTGTAACCCGGGTGATCCAGGCTACTAGTAAAAGTGTTGAAAGTTATGTAAAAAAAAAAAAAAAAAAAAATGGGAAAATTAAGAACAAGAGGATAAGAGAGAAAAGCGAGTGCTTTAGAAGAGAAAGTGTTTCGTCCTGTCATTGATCGTGCTGCATTGATTGACACTCCAACGAGCCAATGGTAGCAGCGCACTGAGAGGGCACCGGCGACTTCGCCACTATCAGACATTGAGAGAGAGCGAGCGAGTCAGATGAAGCATGTGCACACTGAGTGATTTCCAGATACTCCGTATAAGAAAAGATCGTGATTGAGAGAGAAAACTTGAATGCAATCAAGAGATTACATTTCTGAGTGAACTTTGAAGAGCTGATGCCGAAGTGAGAAGACGACGAGGAGAGAATCGAGATAAAGGCCATGGAACATGGAGCACCAAGCACTGCAAAATTAATAAGGTGAAAGTGGTGAGTTGTTTCAATATTCTACAAGAAAACTGTTGAAGACTTAGCGGCAAATCAGTAATGTGATATTAGCGTCATAGAGGCTGTTTATGCATAGTGTATGAACTTGTGCTAATTTGCATGTTGGGCTAAAGCTAATCACATGTGAAGATGTAAACGAGTCAATGAAGTGTGATGTGTTTGAATGGAAGATTAATTATTGTTCTGCCTTGTTTTGCAAGGCTGGGTTTTTTTTTCCTCCTTTATGTGTTTTCCTGAGAATTGTGAATATCATCCTGGACACGTGAGACGCCGAGAATGTAAAGGCGAGCCACCCGCGGAGACAAATTTGATTGTTGAACCTTGATCTTGAATTCAAACCGGTATGATGAATCTTTTCCTTTGTTTTGAACAACAGGTCTGACACAAGCGGCAACCTCCCCCTTTCTCGTCGTGAAGCCAATACGGAAGGTACTTGCGATTCATCGACTGGCCGCTAGGGACAGGCTCCAAAGAGAGCAGAATCTCATAGAGTCCCATGTTAAATTGGCCAGTTTATAGCAGCAAAAAAACACATGTTTACAAGTTGGTTCAAATGTGGGTTTGGTCTATACTGCTATTTTTGCCCTTCATGACAACTCTGAGGGGGTGAATTTTTTTATAAACCTATCCGTTTAAATTATATAAGCCTTAAAGTTCTGCATAATTAAGGGCGTGGTCACTTGAGTGACAGGTGGATTGGCACTGCTCTCTGTGAGCCGTCACTTTACCTCAGATGCCGCTGAATTTGGCATCTCAGCCGTTTTTGTGCTTTTTTTTTCGATTATTATAACAATTATAAAATATGGCTTGCTGCATAATATTCGAGACTGATGTGTGTCTGTGTAGAGTGCATGCATGCGGAAGAGACAGAACACACGTGTTGGATCGTGGCATTGGCTGAAAGTTTTGGTTGTGAGATTTACCTACAATGACAATGGCGGGAGGATATCAAAATCCGACAGCACTGCTTGGTATTATAACTAAAACTGCTGCACTATTTGAAAAAATATACTTTGGACACGGCCTCATTGTTGTTAGATACGATCGATACAGTTTAACAACATAAACGCTGCTCAGATTGCATCCTTTCTTGAAGAACGATGACAGAGAGCAGATCATTCAGAAGAATGTGAAATGTTTTTTTTGCAAATGGACACTCATATTTTACCCAAGTGCCACAGATTGGATTCATCTCGCGATCTCTATTATTATAAAGGTGAATCCATTTTGATTTTCCATGTTGTTTTTGCACCCCCCTATGGTGTTGGGCCTCTCATCTTAAGACACACCGTAATTGACCGTCAACTTTTAGAACGCGTCTGATAATAAAACCTTATCTTCATTATATTTTAGCCGTATCTAGATAGATAGCTTGCTTTAGATAGCACTGGGCGGACGCTAGCGTTTCACCACAGGTCACGCGATACAGCTCACAACCCCATAACCACCTCCTCTTTGCCCTTTTCAAAGGATCGGGACGTGACGGCGACGCGCAGCTAAGATGGCCGCGGCCTCGTTTACGCTCCAAACTGCTGTTCAGAACTCTATGGGTGACTCGTTTTTTACACCATGGACACGAGACGTCTGCCATATTTTTTCCCTCAGAGCTTGATACGACTCGAGGCTTTGACGACATTGATTCTGAACTGAACAATTCTAAAGAGTCAACAAGTCTTTTGATCTGAGTCATTTGACTCTGAACTGACATTAACTGAATCAATCCAGTGAATCTTGAATATTTGATCCATTTGGCTGAAAAGACTGTTACATTCTGAAGGGAAAGAGTTATTTGAATTGAGTTGTAATATTTTGTTCTGAAAACATTGTTTATTGTTTCTTTCAATTTTATTGGGTTATAAACAAACTGAGTCTGTGGAGTTTTCCAATAAGTTTATTTTATTATTTCATTTTCATACAAAGTATATGACAATTGTTCTCAATTGGGTTGATTTGTTTGAGTTGATGAGCCCAACTTCCTGGAATTTCAAAAAGAGAATTGATTATAAGCATTGTTAAACATTGTATGTTGTTAAATTACAATATTGAGATTTACATACTCCAGACAAATTGCAATTGAGAGACTCTTCAATGAATGCAAGATTCACCTACCTGCTGTGTTGCTTCCCTCTCTCCAGTAGCCGCTCCTTACCTTCTGATCAGTTGGCCCACATCGAACCATATTGAACCCTATACAAGTGTGACACATCAGACTCGACACGTGTTACACGCTACACTACATTGCAACAAAATAGCGTTATATATCACAGGACTGTCATTTGTAAGCATTTATCATTAATTTTGTTATGTAGGCCTTTTCTGACGCTGCAGTTGCTATCAGAGCATGCTGAAATTACTGCGTGTGTATATAACAGTCTTATGGTAGCTATATAATGTAATGACAGTCCTGTGTATATAGCAGCTTAATATTGATTTCTTCAAACGTAGTTTTAAAGTGAAAATATTACACCGAATCAATGATCAGCGGCAGGTGCCACAAACAGCGACAGCTGCCGGAGAAAGTCCGTGGCTGCAGATGCCGCAATTTCAGCTTTGTAGGCCTAATTCTTAATTAAGTTGGCTTGAAAAAGCCAACTTACTGTAATGCTTATTAAACTTATTATTATTAATGGTGCTTGCCAAAAGCAAAGCTCCATTCTTATTCTCCTGCATACTTATTAATGGTGCTTGCCAAAGGCAAAGCTCCATTCTTATTCTCCTGCATACTTATTATTAATGGTGCTTGCCAAAGGCAAAGCTCCATTCTTATTCTCCTGCATACTTATTATTATTAATGGTGCTTGCCAAAGGCAAAGCTCCATTCTTATTCTCCTGCATACTTATTATTAAGTTGGCTTGAAAAAGCCAACTTACTGTAATGCTAATTAAGCTTATTATTATTAATGGTGCTTGCAAAGCATCCATTATTGTTATCCTAAATACTTATTATGGTGCTTGCCAAAGGCAAAGCTCCATTCTATTCTCCTGCATACTTATTAAAGTTGGCTGAAAAGCCAACTTACTGTAATGCTATTTAACTATTATATTAATGGTGCTTGCAAGCCCCTGCCAAGGCAAATATTCCTGCATACTTATTATTAATGGTGCTTGCCAAAGGCAAAGCATCAGTATTATTATTGCTCATACTTATTATTCTTTGCCTTGGCAAGCACCATTCTTATTCTTACTTATTATATTAATGGTGCTTGCCAAAGGCAAAGCTCATTATTCTCTATTAATGGTGCTTGCCAAAGGCAAAGCTCCATTCTTATCTCTGCATACTTATTATTATTCTTTTCTGGACACTTTTCGGCGCGTAACGTCCCGCAGTTTTTGTCCTAGACCCACGAATGAGGTGTCAAATCGACGGCTATTGAGGAGTGGTGTGCTATGACTTTTATAAGCGATCGGGTGTACGATGTTCGTCCGCGGGCGAAAAAGTAGCGAAAAAATCCCATAGACTTGCATTGCGACAAACTTTGACGAGTCATAGCTCCTAACGAGAATTTCGTAGAAACATGTGGTTACCACGTTTGAAGAGGCTGACAGGCTCTGTCAGACCATACCTCAAAATGGGGTGTAAGTTGTACCCCTGG
>JAOTNS010000996.1:0-188515 GCA_028476615.1 Culter alburnus | reverse complement strand
TAAAGGGAACCGAAACAAACCAGGACGTGATGTCACAAGACTGCTCAAGCATACCTGTCATAGCAGCTATGTTGCCCATTACAGTTCGGTACAGGCGTCGGAAACGCTGTCTCCTTGCAGCAAATCTTAATTTGTGTGCAATGGACAACTTCCTGATGCTGTTTTGACTCATTTACACATTTTATAAGCTCTTCATGAGTTATCAGCTGATAAAAATACCATGATTTGTACACAAATATAATAAGAGTGTTTAGCCGAGCACACAGCATTGTTTTAGATGTTCAGTAAGTTCCGTCACACTTTTTTTTTTTCTTATTGATCTTTATCTAAACATGACAGCGTGAATGCTAAGCGAACCAGAACTAAATGTGTTTTCTTTTCTGGTCCGGACCAAAAGAGCCAAGAACTACTAGTGTGAACACACCCTTAGTTTATTAATTCAATATGAACCAAACTAAAACGTCATTTTGTATATTTACAGGCCATGAACTATTCAAACCCCATCTACTCAAAGATGTACCACGACGGACAGCACTGTCGAAAGCCAGTCATCAACCTCGACATGAGACGCGATTTACTCCCAAAGAGACTGGAAACGACAATTCGAGAAACGGCGGCGTGACCTAGCTTTTCCACAACCTGCTTTGTTTTTTTTTTTATTAAGATCTGTATAAAATGTATAAAACAATGAACTTTTTATGTCCAGTCAGGTTAAATCATCTCACTTTGCGTCCCACATATATGTGCCAATTTTCTTTTTACATTTTTTTTTTTCTGTTGCAACCAAAATGTCTTTTTATAAATGACAAATGCAGTGTTGTCCTTTGCTTTGTGACATTGTAAATGCACTACACAAATACAAAAAAAGCTGCTCAATCTCAAAAGGCTTTATATACATTTAAAGAGAATTTTATATAGGTTTATTTACATACACACTATGTATGTTTTCCTGTTGGTGGTATGATCGCCAATGCCTAGATATATTCCCAAGTTGCCTCTTACATTTAGCAGTATTAGAAAAAAAGAGACACCTGTTTAATAAATGCATCATATGCTCATCACAGATTTTATTTTTGATATTTCTCATTGATGTTTTCTTTAAGTTGACCAGATGCTTCAAATATGCAGTCAAAACCGAAAGTGAAACCAACCCAGGATGGGTTTTGTTTTTTGTTTTTTTTTTGCAACTGTACAACTTGAACATGTTAAAATATATTTAATTTGCATATTGCAAAACATATCTTTGAGCACTTACAAGGACTAAAAAAAGGATTTTATGTCACTCACCTTCACTCACTGGTTGTGAAACGACATGCGTGGGACTCTTGTAATGCCATGTTTGATGAAAAACACATTCTCTGTGCAAATGTACACACAACTATAGGAGGAGAAAAAAGTTTTATAATTTTATAGTTGATTTGTACGTCCAGTTTGCTTGTATTTTCTGGAAATGTATTAAATGTAGACCTTTTATACAAAATGATGTACGCAGTATATTGGTCCGTCTTCACTTTGAGCTACAACTGAAGTGTTTCTAAGAGCTTGATATTGCACTGCGCAATCATACAGGTTGCTATTGTATAAAGGGAAATGAAGGAAATAAGTCTTTGACACATATTGATATATACCTAATGTTTTTGGACCAAGAACTGAAATAAAATGTTTTTTCTTGCCATTTTAAATGCATTTTAGTTGTAATTGAAATATACACACTTGCATAACTTGCAAATCTACAAACAATGGCTTCTATGTTGCGTGTAGAATTATTGATGTCATCTTCCTTGTTTAACTGGTTTGCTCCGCTCTCATTTCCATTGCAAGAGAAGCGGATGGATTTTCCTTGGAAGGGTAACAGGATAAAAGAGGTGTGGAAAGTCTCACAACAAAGTTATCTATCCAACGGTGAAGATGTTACCACAGCAATTTTTGAATAATCTTGAAAAACCGCAAGGAAAAAATCCTGGATTTGGCACTTTCCCATTCACCGTGATATTAATCGGATTGGAATTCTTAATGGATCGGGAGTTTTCGTGCCCGTGCACCCCAGGCCTTAACATGACACTGATCATCTTCATCTTTCTTGGACCTGCTCTTCTGGCTCTGACTGTGCTGATGTTCATTCGAAGACCTTGCAGACGTAAATCGCAGAATTCTGCAGAACTTTTTTTATTTTGTCTGATTCCACCTTCATTGTGGATGTTTCTGTTGTTGTTTGAGGGTAAATATGTCGCTTGTGGCTTGGCACACTGGGAAGGAGATTACATCTTGGATGAAAAGCTCCAGGTTAAATGGTGCAAACCCACCGGAGTGATGGGCACCAAAGTGAACGCAACAGACCTGCTAGAACTGACCGAAAAAATCACTTTCTTCTCGAGGGTGAGTATACTGTACAGTTTTTAAATGTTTTATTAAACGAAGCCTTCAATATAGGTAGGCCTATATTAATGTGTCAATACACCATTACCACACGATGTTGTATAAATCATGACAAATCATTGACTAATGTTATTTATTTATATTTACCGCTTTTCCATATCAACTAAACCCCACTTAAACTCACTGAAAGACATGACATTTCTTTAGTTTTTATTAGAAACGTAGCCTAAATAAAAGTTTTCGCAGGTTCAGAAGGAAATACCAGCACATACAAAAGATTGTAATGTAAAATTTAAATGTAAGAAAAAAAAAGACCAATCACAATTTGGTATGCAAACGATTCAAGGAGACCAATCACAGTTCAGTATGCAAATGATCATGATGACCAACATTCTATATAATACAAGACAATTTTTAAACATTAATTTCATTTCCTAAAAAATGCCAATATTATAATAGCTTAAAAGATTAAATTAGCTATAAAACAGTTTAAATGTAAGTTTTAAATGATTTAAAACTAATAGGCCCTATTTGTAAAAAAAAAAAAAAATTGATGAATATCAGTACTGTTATTCCATCTTATCACTGTATAATCATTTTTTTCTTTTTCTTTTTTTTTAGCTTTCAGCTTTAGCTTTACTGTCAGTTCTCTGCATTTCCGTCTTGATTGTCGTCATTTGTAGCGACTGTAAGAGCAGAACTTTGGAGCAACAGGATGAACCAACACGACAAACATCGCTTAGCGGCTCGGAAGTGGAAGCACATTAGTAAAGACAAGGGTTAAACTGTCATAATGGACACAGATAGACTTGTTAAGGAACAACTTTCATTTCTATTGTGATGTATGTTGTCTTGTTTCTTTGCAATAACAGGATGTGTGGTTTACTGCACTGTAGGCTGGAAATGGCTGAGATTCACTGAGGGGACTCTAGTTGAAAAGATGTTTTTTTTTTTTTTTTTTTTTTTTTAATTCTTACTTTTTAACTTTCAATGACTTTTCAAATGCATTTAAATATAAAATCTTCTATAATCTATAATGGGTCATTCTGTCCCTGGCTAAAAATCTTGATTTTGATATTTTTTTGTCTGGTGAAAGAAATACATAAATGGGGAAGAATGGCAAAGTATTAAAAGTCATGGATGCATATTTTCTGAGTAATCCACTATTTTGTAGAGGGGGTCAAAATTACAATTTTCACCTGAAATTTGAAACCAACTAACAGGAGGGTAAAATGACTTTAGAAAGATGGCATCAATATTTCATTTTTACAATCTGTTGACTTTCGCAATCTTGTTGCATTATATGTCAACAGTGACAGTTCAAAAATGGCAAAATCACTTGTTTTTTGCTTCAAGTTTGCATGCCTGTAATTCAAGTATTAATTGTATCTTAATTTTAATTTTTAACCTAGTGGCACAACATTGTAATTGATACAATCTATTTGAAGCGTCAAGTTACTACAAGTTAGCTTTTAAAAGTTGATTTGCTCAAGTTTGATCGCTACCATGGACATCAGTGTTTATATCCCAACTATAAACTTTTATCCCAGGAATTCTGTGATATTCTGTGATACTTCTGTGAATTTGAATTACTGCAACACAGAAATAATGGTAACACTTTACAATAAGGCTTCAATACATTAGTTAAAGGGTTAGTTCACCCAAAAATGAAAATTCTGTCATTTATTACTTACTCTCATGTTGTTCCACACCCGTAAGACCTTTGTTAATCTTCGGAACACAAACTAAGATATTATAGTTGAAATCCGATGACTCCGTGAGGCCTCCATAGGGAGTAATGACATTTCCTCTCTCAAGATCCATAAAGGTACTAAAAACATATTTAAATCGGTTCCTGTGAGTACAGTGGTTCAATATTAATATTATAAAGCGACGAGAATATTTTTGGTGCGCCAAAAAAAAACAAAATAACGACTTATTTAGTGATGGCCGATTTCAAAACACTGCTTCAGGAAGATTCGGAGCACAAGTGAATCAGTGTATCGAATCTTCTGTTCGGAGCGCCAAAGTCACGTGATTTCAGCCGTTGGCAGTTTGACACGCGATCTGAATCACGATTCGATACACTGATTCATTTGTGCTCCGAATCTTCCTGAAGCAGTGTAGAAAACAGTTATTTTAAATTGTAATAATATTTCACAATATTACTGATTTTACTATATTTTTAATTAAATAAATGCAGCCTTGGTGAGCAGACGAAACTTCTTTTAAAGACCTTAAAAATTTTACCGATCCCAAACTTTTGAACGGTAGTGTATATTATATATATATATGTATTATACTTAGGACCATGTGATATTTCAGTTTTTCTTTTTTAATAAATCTGCAAAAATGTCAACAATTCTGTGTTTTTCTGTCAATGTGGGGTGCTGTGTGTACATTAATGAGGAAAAAAAAATTAACTTAAATGATTTTAGCAAATTGCTGCAATATAACAAAAAGTGAAAAATTTAAGGGGGTCTGAATACTTTCCGTACCCACTGTATATATATATATATATATATATATATATATATATATATAGGCATTTAATACAAACCAAGCTTCTCTGCGATGCTAAACACACAGAATAGTGACTGAATTGCATGTAAAAAGTGCAAATAGATTCTGCATGTACCAGGAAGAATTAAAGAAAAAAAAAAGTTTTACCTTAGAAAATTTTAAGAAGTCTTCCTGGTTCTCCTTCATGAAGTAAGGAAGGCCCAGTAGAATTGCCCTCTTCTGCTAAAAAAAGTTCACTGAACCAATATGTTGCAATATTCAAAAGCAAAAATGCAATGAATGGCAACATTTAAAACCACAGGCATATTAATAGTTTTATATGTACAGGTTATACATCAGATTCAAACTGATTAATCTTTTTCACGGATTTCCATGAAACTCACCTGTATCTGATTGGCAATCTGCAAGAGAGAGCATGCAATGAATTTTGTCTGGTCCATAAACCAGTTAGTTTTAAGGAGAAATATAATCCTAAAAATAAAATTCCATTAGGTTTTTTAGACATGTTGCAGTGTTTACATGGTACAAAGACTGATACTGTGTTTTAATTAGGGCTGAGCATTTGACACGTTTCACAGTTTGGTTTGATTTGATTTAAATTCATAAGGTTCCCATTTGATTCTGATCTAGATTCAATTAGATTCATTTGGATAATTATTATTTAAAGCAAGTACATGGTAATTTTTCAAGGAAAAATAATCTCTCAACTAATGTTGTAAACTATACTGGGATTATTCTGTCAGCTGGCTCTTACTGTAATAGTCAAGTAAATAATTGACAACTAGCTTGTATAAACGAATAAAAATGAAAAATATAGAGAATATGCAATTTAATTATTCATGCAAAATGCATTTTTTTCCCTCACTGACTAACGAGTTTAAGGACATTGAATGGCTTTTCGGAGGTAAATTTGACGTTTTATTGATGTGCACACAGCTTGAAACGTTTGCTTTAACAAGCCATTTTCACATTGATTTGAACAACGCACTTCAAACAAACCTGGGCTGCGTTCCACTCCACTTTTAGACACATAACGTTACTCGCAAACTTCCCTAAGCACTTCCTCTCGGGGGAATCCCTGCCGCCACTTAGGTTCACACGGTCAGTTTTTGGGATTGACAACTGCATTTACTTACAGGTGTGTCTTGAAATGTCCCGTTCACAAAGCAGCTTACAGTAGCTTATCGAACACTGAACGTGCAGCGAGAGTCAAACCCGTATTCTCTTACTAGTAACCATAACGGCAGTGACCAATGTAATATTACAGATGGCGACGTCCATAAAACTGAAAGTATTATCACTTTTGACGACAAGAGACCAATAGACCCTTTTCACATGACGTCACACAGCTTCCGTTAGGACTCGATGCAGTGTATCCTCACTTCCGTCAGCATAGTGGAATACTAGCGCGACTCGAATGAAGTGCACTCAATAGTTGTACACATGCCACAAATGTGGTTAAAGGATGACTGTAGTCGCCTAATTTCATGTAAATTCAAGGTGAGGTATTTGGCAGCCGCAAATCTCAAACAAACTTACTGATCGGCGCGATTTGCTGCTTGAAGTCGGAGGAGTTGAATACGTACGGAAGCCATACATACACTTCCTGCTGCCCGTACTAACGTGCAAACTTTGCCGTCTTTATTGCAGAAGCTGTTTATTATATATTTGTGAAATACGCATGTTTCCAACATTTACGTGCAGTAAAAAACCTCTCATTCAAGCATAATGTACTACTTATTGCAGTGCCTACAGCCTATGTAAAATGAGATCAACATAAGCTTATTCTTTTTAAATATCAAAGTCTATTTTTCCACTTTTATTTCTATAAAATAAACATATATAATACAACTGTATTTATATAATACCATTTCTACATGAAGACTGTTAATGTAAAAAC
Source organism: Culter alburnus (assembly GCA_028476615.1). Classification (NCBI taxonomy): domain Eukaryota; kingdom Metazoa; phylum Chordata; class Actinopteri; order Cypriniformes; family Xenocyprididae; genus Culter; species Culter alburnus. Next base: position 181,716 of record JAOTNS010000996.1, on the reverse strand, counting down.
GGACTCATGTACATGTCATTTTTACCATAGTAAAAAAAAAAAAAAAAAAAAAACATCGTCATCATTCATCGCTTTATTGCAGAACAAAACTGTCGCATACAAAATATATAAGGATTTACAACAGTTATTGTTATAGCAGCATTAAATTAACGAAATCAAATTATTTCTCAAGGGATTACTTTAAATGACACATCCGTTTGTATTTTCAGTACACTTCTTAAATTATACAGTCTTAATATATTGCACCAGTTCAGTTAAACTGGTATGATATAAATTATCTAAAATCTTCACACCATTAATTCTTCTGAGTATGTGGATGTGCTGCTTTCAAGTGTCCATTACTCGTGAATAAATCTCACAAGAACAATATCCATTATCATAGCCTACCAATTTCTAAAAATAAATATTTGTTTTAAAAGACAATATTCTTGTTATTCCAAATAGGCTAACAGATTTGTGTGGACACAATCGTTGTGATAAAACTCAATTCAATGACAACATTGCTAAAGTTTCTGCTCGTGGAAACCCTAACCAAGGCAGTTACAGAAAGGAAATAATAAATATCATTACCAGAAGAAGCCGACTGTGTAAATCCTTGACATAACAGTTCGCATTTAAAGTTATTAAAACATTTTCCCGAGAAGTCGCCGGCGCGAAGGTAAGACGGAACAACTGATACACTGCTTTGCGGATAGGCGGAAGTTAACTGACGTCATTGTGAAAAGGGTCATCAAAACTTCAATAACCAACAGCATCATGTAAACACGCGCTAGCTGAAGTCTTTAACCACTGCACTTGCATCACGTACTTTGCGACATCTCGTGCATGACACAGCATTTGAATTTCGAAAAGAACAGTGGAGAACAGTGACTGGATTTAACCAGACTATAGAATAACACAAAGAACTGTCACTCGTATTGTTTTGAATGGGAGAAAGTGTAACACGCAATATGGCGGAATAAGCCCCGCCTTCTAAATAAGAGCCAATCGCCGACTGGTAAACTCATTGCGTCACTGCAGCGGCCGTTAGAAGCACTGGGCTGCGTTCAGCCCCGACAAAACGTTGCAAAACGTTTTTTAAACGGAAACGGTGGTGCGATGAACACCCCGTTCTGATGACTCAAGTGTTGCAACTATGGCAGCTGAGAAGGCCATTCTTTGTGTTCTTTTTGAAGAATTTTCAGAGCCTGATGAAATCGGTAAAATACTTGTTTAATACTGCAAAAATACGCTCGATGTTACAGTCCTGCCTTGCCGTCCAGAATAAAAGAGAACATCCCAATCGAGTGAAGGGATTTGTGGAATCTAAATTATGTGATACAACATTTGCCTCGCATTTCAGCGTGAAAAGACAAACATTTCAGGTGAAGGATAATCCACTTCTTCCTCCGAGACTGTGTTGATCTCGGTTGATCTATATTATTTTTATTGTGAGTATTAGGTTATCATTATTGCTGATCACTGTTGTGTGCTATGGTATTGTAATATTTTATACATTATATATCAGAGGAGTATAGAAAAGTTTATTAAGTGTCACTTCACAATACAATAGCAAAATATTAAGTATAGTATTTTTGTAACATTAATACCCATTGTGCGAGCTGTCTCTTTAATACCGCGTGGTTTATATGCATCTGGCCGCTGATTGGGCTGACATTTCTGACCCACCCACCAAACAAGAGAAAACGTATCTCAAACCTTTGCACATCGTTGCACACCGTTTTCCAGGAAACATGACGTTCAACCCGGAAAACGTAGCAAAACGTTGCACACCGTTGAGCTTGAACGTGCCCCTGGTTTCTATCCACCTGTTTCCGTGGGGTGCTACTGTAAAAAAGAACGTGGGTACAACTTCCGGTGAGGCGGCGGAAGTAGCATACCAATGGTATTTTGTGTTCTAATTAGCGAAGACGCCAAGTTGTTTTTGGATCATTGTTTACTTTGTAAAGTTGCAAATCTTTATGAGAGATGTCGTTTGGCGCTCAGGGCAACATTTCAGTTTAGTACATTTATTAGTTAATAATATCACAATACAATAAACAGTTTTCGTGCCCTTAATAGCCCTTTACTTTACTGACCTTCCACAAAAGTGCTGCTGCATGACTACAAGAGCATCCTAACCCTGCAATACATGAACAACCCGCTGTCTGTTCTTCACCTGTCACTGACGCTAGCACCAAAGGCTTATGATGTGATATTTTACTCCTAATGTGTCGTGCATGCCAGAGCCAGTCGCGTTTCCACAGTCATATATGTGATGCTAAAGGCTTCTTATTTAACCATTGCGATAATAATTACCACGTTTATGGAAAATATCAAGACGCTTGAGGACTAGACAATTCTTATATGATTATAATCGTGTATTTATTAGTTAATGTTTATCCGTCACTTCCCTGTGCTGCTGATTCCTGACAAATGCATACAGATAACTTGTTAACTTGTTTAACTCATAAATCCTGTTGTCTCTCATGAGCTCCCTCTGTTGCTCTGGCTGAAATCAGGATAGATAGACGGAGAGATCGCACAACGTCTCTCGGATTGCAATCAGCATAATTTAGAGGAAAATCATAGAAATGCCCAGAAAAGTGATGTAACCATAGTGTATGTTTCAATATATTTCTAAATGTTTAAGCCTTTGAATTTAAAAGCATTGTGGAGTTGTTTTGTGGCATTCTTGTGATCGTAAATAAATGGAAGCAGACGCAACTAAATAGGTATGCGTTTTCTTTTTATGTCAATATAATATCAGTTAGATTTAGCATGATTGATGTGCACTCCTGACATAAATTAATAAATTACTGTTACTGTAACGTTTTTTTTATTGTAAAACTTGTTCAAATATTGATGCTGGAATCTTAAATCTTAAGTAAAAACAACGTTCGCAAGTTTGGATTGTTAAATCTTGAATGACTGTCAATGTTGAATGAATGACTGTCACGTTCAGCTTGTTTACTTCGACCGGAAGACACTCCCACTTTTGACGCAGGCTCATGGGGCGTACGAAACTTTGTGGATAGAAACAGTCAGATCGCGCCTCCGAATGAGGCACAAGAGACGCGGCATTTGGTCTGCGCATGCGCATTAGCTTGATCCAGCATAAAAATACAGGTTTTTTGTCAGATTCGAGCATTTGGAAAAGAAATTATGAGACAAGCTGTTGTCAGATTTCATTGGTGTTTCAAATATGAAATTTAATCGAAAGCTTGGCAAACAGCTTTGGAGCTGCATGATGGCCAGGATGCCCGAGAGGCGTTTCAAAGATGGCCGCCGAGTGAAATGACTCGTCTTAAAGGGACTTTGATTTAACACCTTAAGATGATGCACGGCTCATGTCTCTGTCGCTGTTAGTTACCAAAAGTGAAAACCACACTCAAAACACCTTAGAAGAGCAGCTCTCTCGCATTGTATGACATGACACTAGTTGTCCATTCCTGTTCCGTTCACACAGTGCAGAATTTCTGAGAATGTGGTTGTGAGTCCTGAAAATTTACGGATGTGAGTTTGTTTATAGAATGCGGTTGTCACTCCCGTAAATAACCGTACTGTGTGTGGACGCAACCATATTAAGTACTCAAATACAGGACTGACAACCGTATTCTGCTGCTGTGTGAACAAGGCCTTAATGAAGTGGATGAGTGAAGTTTATATGGACAAACCCTCGCTTTTTTTTTTTTTAAATATCTAAAACAACCCAAACACACCTATATACATATAGAATGCTGCATTAAACATAGTTAAACATGTTTCATAAGGGAAAAAATGTAAATAATAAATCAACTCTATAGCAGATTCCAAGTGATCAAGGGCTTAGGACGTTCCAATTTAACCCATTGCCCATCCGCCAGTAGTGAGCACTCGCGCAATGTAAGTAATGACGCACGTGCGAGTTAACAAGGCTGAGGGAAGTTAGCGAGGAAAGGGCATAAAAAAATGAACTGGAACACAGCCCTAAAGATGAAAAGAGGATGATAGGAGATCCGAGTCACTGATTCAATTCGTAAAGCTCCGAAGCAGTGTTTTGAAATTGCCTATCACTATATTGTTGAAAAGTCATTATTTTGTTTTTTTGGCGCACAAAAAGTATTCTCGTCGCTTTATAATATTAAGGTAGAACGACTGAACTCGCATGAACTGTTTTAAATATGTTTTTAGTACCTTTATGGATCTTGAGAGAGGAAATGTCATTGCTTTGAATGCAGGCCTCACTGAGCCATCAGATTTAATAAAAAATACCTTAATTTGTGTTCCGAAGATGAATGACGGTCTTACGGGTGTAGAACAACATGAGGGTGAGTAATAAATTACATTTTTTTCATGTTTGGGTGAACTAACCCTTTAATGTGTTATTTTTAACGTGACCGTTATTTAAATTAGCTAATTGAACTGAACCAATAGCAACTAGGGACCTTTGACTGAACAGAATCCAGTCAGCCCACAGTCTTTTAATGACAGCGACCATTTTGTTTTTAACATCTATATTGTTGAAATAAAACATTTATACCATATCACTTCATTATGTTAATTGACTACCCCTTGTGTCAGACTGCTCGTGATCGGAAAACCACCTTTACCAGGGAGGATATGATTTGTGTTGAATCACACCGGTGACTGCTAGCAAGATTCTTAAGTTAAGCTGTACTTAATCATATTTTTACATATACCTTTTTACAAAAACTGGTTTAAAAGTGTCCATTGTCAATAGTGTAGCTGAAGCACGGCTAAACCAAGCAGCTTTATGTTGGTAAACGCTGCAATTTTGCGAGGAAAACCTGATTCAAAATCAACATCTTTTTTTCCACTTTCACACAAAATTCCCGATAATGAAGAAACCTTTAGAAATTAATGGATTTAGCACACAAAATTTCGCCAAACAATGGTAAAGTTAAATGTGACCGCTCCTTTAGACTGTGTATTGTACTCGATTTACACAAAATGTAATCTGTTATGGCGTATTAAAATGGTCTACTCCTTAGTGATTGTCTCGAGTAGTTGTAGTGGATTTGAAAGTTTGCTGAAATGCAATATGTGTTAAGTGCTTTGGAGCCACTGGTGTGATGCAGGCTAGGTAACGATATCATACAATATATAAATACCTAATGAACAAGATAAAAACTAATCAACAAGAAAAATTACGAAGGACTACAAAACATGGCACAGAACAGGAAATAGCATAAGACCACAAGATAAAACAGACAGGAATGTAACATTAGTTTCATATTTCTGTCTGTACTCTCTGCAGTGTCTCATTTGCTATTTGTGATTTTCTCTGATGTTTCAGTAGCTTTTAACTGTTCTTTTAATCAGGCCAGATCAGGGTCTGTTTTCAGCCTGGGACTTTAATGCCCAAGACCAGCCCCCACAAGACCCACCTTACCTTTTTTTCATTTTACTCTTATGTTTCAACAAGATTATATACAAATAAATAACAAATAACCAAGTCCAAGCCGATGCCAAAGATGGGGGCCTGGCAGAGCGGGGTAAAACTGGAGGGACTGAGGACCAAGGTGGAGCCGGAGGAAAGGAGGAGCCCAGTGGAGCTGAAGGGGTGGAGGGCTGAGGCGCAGCCGGAAGCTTGACGAGGGATGAGGGAGCTTGTGGATCCTTAGGGATGGCAGACCACGGCAGAGCTGAGGAGCTGTAATGATCAGCAGGCAGACATGAGACACTCCAAAACTCACACCTCCAAGAGAAGCAAACAAGGGAATAGATAGGCTAGCAGATAAGCCTATCAAGACAATCACCCTGACCATTTGTGAAAAAGAAGAATGATGATATTAGCATGTTATTGAGCAGGCTAATTCTATCACCATTCTTCCCCATTGTTCACCTCAGTCCTTAGACCTGAGGTGTGAACTGGACTCCACTCACCAGACAGGTTTTGCTATGTGACTTGAAGTCACAAAGGAAAGAAATAGACACACAGTGGACAAATGGAGCAAACCTTCTCCATTTTTATTATCAAGAACTCTATATACTTAATGAGTGTTGTTTGTGTACATGCAAACTAACAATCTTGCCTACCAAGGTATACATTAATGCATAGGTAAAAGTTCAATATAACTCAATATGTTTGGTCATTATTTTTCAGCTCAATGCCTAGGTTAATCAGAATTGTTTAATAAGTGAATTATGCATAGGAAAAACCTTAAGGACATTGTTCTAAACGTGAACTTTAAGCTATGCAAATGAACCTCATGCAAGAGGGGGGCCATCAGCAGCCACCTCTGACAGCATCAGCCAATCAAGACACTGCATCTGAAAGGTGCCAATTTGCATTTCCCTCCTTCTCGGGACAGGTTAAAAACATTTCTGAGACAGATAGGGGTTCCAGTTGGGTTGCTGCAGTTTTCCATTCTGATTGCAGGCTCCAGTTCTTGTTTCAGTCCCGGTTCAAGTTCCAGTCCCAAGATGTGCTAACTAAGTCCAACTCTACAGAGTTGTGAAGGTTGCTCTCTCAGACTCTGAAGCTCTAAAGAGAGAAACCAGGAAGTTCTGCAAGAAGTGAATTTGGGGAGTTTGAAAACTGCAACAGAGACAACGACTACAAGCTTAGCCCCCCATCTTCAAGATATCTTCTGTACCAACTTCAAAATCCTCTCATCAGAGATCCTCCAGATCTGCGTGTTCCAGACTGCCCAGATCTCACTCTACTTCAGAAATCCAAAGATCCTTCCGTCTGCATGTTCCAGAGATTAAGATCATCTGCACAGACATCAGAACCTTCAAGGCTTCTTCATTTGCGTGTTCCAGGAGTTCACCGTTCACAAGTACTTTGTGTTCAAGGCGGTGAAACAGATTCCAACTCCTTTCTTCCCACTGCAACACTGCTCAGCTCAACAAGTGGAAGACGTCACCTTCGGATTCAGCACGACCAGGCAGATGTAATTATCACTTACCAAACCTCTTTCCAGAGACCTTGGCATTATTGTCATTATATGATTATCTAATTGCATTAGATCTTGCATAGCTGATATCAGTGAACAAATAATCTCCTGGTTTATTTGTTGAATTCAGAATAAGGTTTGCCTTATTTCTTCTAGAGAAACTACAGTTTATCTTTCCATAAGATTAACTTGTAACTGCCATAGTAACATCCAACTCATCCACTTGCATTTATCAGTCTTTTTGCACTTTATCCATTCAGTAGTTGTTAGTTACTCTTGTCTATCCTTTTGTTAATAAAATCCATCTATTACACTTGTCTTCCTTGTGTTGATAATACAGTAAGAGGCTCTACAAGTTAACGATATCTCACAAATCCTTCGATTGGTCAGATGATGAACTTCCTCCAATTCATATAATTGTAATTCAGTCAACAACTTCCATGATTGTTCTTTATTGTCAAGGTGAACTTGACTGGGTGCCCGAAAATATTGGAAGGAATCATCTGACTCAATATTAATATTAATACAAAATATTAATATTAATATTTAAGACCATAAACCACTAAATCTGTGGTACCCTCGGGTGAGGCTAGTCCAAAATCACTACAGAGCACAGAGCCAGGGTGGAGCCGAAGGACTGACAGGCTGAGGTAGAGACATGGGCCTGGAGGACCGAGGTGCAGCCAGAAGATCCGCCTCACAAAGCCAAGCTGGTGGTGAAGTGGCCTAAAATGTTTTAACATGATCTCTTGCTAAAACACCATTCATATCTCTCTCAGATTTTTTTTAGAGACACGGGGTAAGGTTTTTTTGACTTGAGGCAGTGTAGTACACGACAAGTACCACTCACATTTTCTTCAGAAAATGTACATATCTAGTATTATTCTTACTATTCATTTGGATAATCAACATTCTAACAATGTAATAAAAGATGATTTTCAAACATTAATGCATTTCTTAAAAACTGAAAGATTAGTTCAGGATGAATTAATTGCATTGCGTAGTTATAGATTTGCTATATTTACAAACCCGATTCCAAAAAAGTTGGACACTGTACATATTGTGAATAAAACAGGAATGCATAATTTACAAATCTCATAAACTTATATTTTATTTACAATAGAATAGATAACATATCAAATGTTGAAAGTGAGACATTTTGAAATGTCATGCCAAATATTGGCTCATTTGGATTTCATGAGAGCTACACATTCCAAAAAAAGTTGGGACAGGTAGCAATAAGGCCGGAAAAGTTAAATGTACATATAAGGAACAGCTGGAGGACAAATTTGCAACTTATTAGGTCAATTGGCAACATGATTGGGTATAAAAAGAGCCTCTCAGTGTGGCAGTGTCTCTCAGAAGTCAAGATGAGCAGAGGATCACCAATTCCCCCAATGCTGCGGCGAAAAATAGTGGAGCAATATCAGAAGGAGTTTCTCAGAGAAAAATTGCAAAGAGTTTGAAGTTATCATCATCTACAGTGCATAATATCATCCAAAGATTCAGAGAATCTGTAACAATCTCTGTGCGTAAGGGTCAAGGCCAGAAAACCATACTGGATGCCCGTGATCTTCGGCCCTTAGACGGCACTGCATCACATACAGGAATGCTACTGTAATGGAATCACCTACATGGGCTCAGGAATACTTCCAGAAAACATTGTCGGTGAACACAATCCACCGTGCCATTCGCCGTTGCCGGCTAAAACTCTATAGGTCAGAAAAGAAGCCATATCTAAAACATGATCCAGAAGCGCAGGCGTTTTCTCTGGGCCAAGGCTCATTTAAAATGGACTGTGGCAAAGTGGAAAACTGTTCTGTGGTCAGACGAGTTCTTTGTGGAAAACTGGGACGCCATGTCATCCAGACTAAAGAGGACAAGGACAACCCAAGTTGTTATCAGCACTCAGTTCAGAAGCCTGCATCTCTGATGGTATGGGGTTGCATGAGTGCGTGTGGCATGGGCAGCTTACACATCTGGAAAGGCACCATCAATGCTGAAAGGTATATCCAAGTTCTAGAACAACATATGCTCCCATCCAACGTTGTCTCTTTCAGGGAAGACCTTGCATTTTCCAACATGACAATGCCAGACCACATACTGCATCAATTACATCATGGCTGCGTAGAAGAAGGATCCGGGTACTGAAATGGCCAGCCTGCAGTCCAGATCTTTCACCCACAGAAAACATTTGGCAATCATAAAGAGGAAGATGCGACAAAGAAGACCTAAGACAGTTGAGCAACTAGAAGCCTGTATTAGACAAGAATGGGACAACATTCCTATTCCTAAACTTGAGCAACTTGTCTCCTCAGTCCCCAGACATTTGCAGACTGTTATAAAAAGAAGAGGGGATGCCACAAAGGCATTACAGCAAGATGCTAATTGCGAGATTTGATCACAGACATGGCCAAACATCTCATTTTTGCATCTCATGGTGCATTTTTCACCTTTATGAGTGAATATGAACATGTGATTTTGAGGTATTATTTTGAGTGGTTTACAGTGTTCCTCTCCATTGCATTTGCTAATATGTGATTGACTAATTAATTGTGTCATTTGTCCAGTGAGGTGCTTACAATGGAAGTGAACAGGGCCAATCCATAAATGTTAAAATACTCAATTTTACAGTAAAGACACAAGATTGATAATTTCAGAGTAGAAAAAAACACCAATCTTTTTTGTGTATATTTTATCTAATTTTACAGCTTTGTTGCCATGCCAATGTCATAATCCCTAAAATGACAGTAAAAATCACTAAAACAGCTTCACGAACTGAATGATAGAGAAGTTTTAATATAAAAATCATGTAAGTGCTTTTATGAAATGATAAACTTCACATTTCTGCTTTTAAATCCTCCAAGATTCCTTACTGGAATTTTTCACAGTGCCTCACTGTCGCCTCCATGTTTGTAATTATTAAATACAATGAGAGGGAAAGTTGAGATTCATTTTTAATCAGTATTGTACAAATGCACATATACTGTCGATTGAGTTGATTTTTTTCTGAACCTGGAATATTCCTTTAAAACGTGGAAATGTTCTTACATTTATGGGTGTATCTATTTGCATATAATGCATGTTGTGCTCAATGAAAAGTATCAATACTGAAAACCTGATAAGCATTGCAGTTTTATGATGAGACTCAAAACAGAGATAAAATATTACATATATATTATATGCAATATACACACACATATTTAGGCTTTATATATATTAAGCCTAAATACAATTAACTGTAAACTTAAAATTATATTTTACATTTTCATCTTCAGATAAACAAATAAATATTTTGCATGTGCACATTTTTTTTTTTTATAGTCTCTTTTTAATCTTTTTGTGAAATTATTTGCTCAGAACAGTCTGTATCTGTGAAGTGAAGACTTGTGTTTGAATGGAGAAAAAAAGAAAGTGACATATGTGGCAGTGTTTTCATACCATGAGATTAAAGAGACTGAAAGTGAAACATGCTCAATGCATGTTTGCATATAACAGGATGTGAAGAACATGCAAATATCTATGTAAATGTATTACTTTCAAAGTACTTTTCACAACCTTTTATTATTGTCAAAAAGTGTTTTATTGATAATAGCATTACCAAAAAAAGGACGCATTATTTCAACATTAATTTGATTATTAATTTTGTTTTTTCATTATTGTTCGACCTTGCACTAATCCTTAACTACAGAAAACATATAAAGACTTGAAATAAACAAATAAATAACTATAAATGTCTTAGAAGTAGTGAACTAGATGAAGAGTGTTTTTCCAGACACATGACAAATTCATATATGTTTTAAGTTTTAAAAAGTGCTAACCAACAATTTCATTATTTTAAATTAATTGTTAGTTTGGAGTCTCTCGAACTTTTGATTAAAGATTACAACTAAAGTTTTTAGTTACCTAATATTATGCAAGTTGATTAATATTTAATATTCAGTATCTTTCTTGTATTTTGACAGTTGTGATTATAAGTTAAAAAAGTAAAAAATATATTATTTCAACCCAGTGACCAACGTTTGGTTGTTTCCGTACCAGTGATATACAAAGAGCGCTTGCTGTAAAACTGAAAGTAAAACGTCTCAGGTTACGTATGTAACTATAGTTCCCTGAGAATAGGGAACGAGACTCAGGGGAACGTCACACGTGACCGGTGTCTGAAAGCCAAAGAATCACACCACTCCAATCCTATTGGCCGGCGACAGCCTATGACGTAATCATAGCGCGAACCTAGAAGTATAAAAGGAGCGCCTAGGGAAACAGTCAGTACCTACTCGTCTTGAGGGACTGTTCAGCAGGCAGCCCGAAGCATGGCAGGGCAACGCAGAGTCTCGTTCCCTGTTCTCAGGGAACTATGGTTACATACATAAGCTGAGACGTTCCCTTTCGAAGGGAACTTCAACTCTGCGTTGAAATCGCATTGGGGAACGATATATTCACGCCGCCATGCTGAAGTAGAGTGCATGCCGGATGACTAGATAAACGTCCAGCAATTTCAGAGAAACGCCGGAGGCAACTCACCCTCGGGTCACGCAAGGCTGTCAGTGACAGCATTCCCTACAGCCAACAGCCCAAGCTGAGCCTAAAAGAGGCCTTTCGCAGAGAGCCTTCCAAGGCTGCTCAGAGCTTCTGAGACCAACATTTCCGTGGAAAAGTGGTCCCTTAAAGGGAATGTTGCCAGGAAACCGAAAGGAACCCCGGCCAGTCACTAGAAGGGAGCGAAGTCACCCCCAATGCCACCAGGGAGGCTGACCTGGTCTGACGAAGGACAAACTTAGTCTAGGCCAACCCTGTCTGTATACAGAATCTCTGTAACGCACTCTTCGGAGAAGAGAGCAGGTAAGAGTGACTGCAAATGAGCAGTAAGCAACACAAACCCACGCGTAGAGATGGGCATCCTGGAGAGCAGAACTCAGCTGAGTGCTATAAACTCTCGTATTGAGGGGAGTAATCCCTCATCCTAGGATCTACTCAGTGTCTGTTACTAATGCACTGAGGAGGCTGTGCGCTAGGGAACCCTGATACTGGGGAGCACAAACCAGCCTGGGGCTGATCTCAACGTGAGACTTCATAGAAGTCTACAACCAATGACCAGCTCAGGGAGCTATGCACAATTACACAGACAACCCAAAGGGAAGTACAAGCTCACCTAACAGATAGATCATACTGTAGGCACATAGTCATGGAGGCCATGTGATTAAGTAACTGTAAGTGCCCACAAAACGGTCCATCCAACACAATCCAACAAGCAGTGCACTCGGTAAAAGAACCTTTTACTCTTTAAAGCAAGAGGAGTACAACATACACCATCACGTGCTAAGGAAGGCCCGCGGGGCCTATAACCTCAGCCAGACACGTGGCATCAGCTTGTGGCAGTGTTATCAAGCTCCAGGAGGGACAAATAACCGAACTACAAAAGGAGATTAATAAGTCACCTGGAGCCCTGGCCAACCAGCAGCATATATTCCCAAAAGGAGGCCCAAAAGGAGCATGTTCCCAAAGGAGGCCCAGAAGGCCTACCTGTCACACACGGTGCCAGCTAGTGGCCACTAAAGTTCTAGGAGCAAAATAGAACCAAGTTACAAACAAGGTAACTACTTAGCTCAACTAGAGCTAAAGGAGAGACCATGCTCAAGGAAGTAAATGCATAAAAACTGAACAGCAGAGCGGTTTAAACAAAAAACTTACCCTGAGAGGCAAGCCACTCAGAAACGTACTCAGTAAAAGAACCTTTTACTCTCAAATTGAGAGGAGTACCCAGCCGAACTCCAGCATGATACACAGGAGGCCTATAAAGCCTAAGACTTGTATACATGTGGCGTCAGCTAATGGCAATCATGACCCATCCATGGTGATGAGTCATATAAAAACCAACCCAAACTGTGCCAACATGAAAACTGAAAAGGAGGCCTGGCAGGGCCTACTGCTTTTAGCAACATGTGGCGCCAGCTAGTGGTCATAAAAGGGGACCAAGCTCATAGGGGACCAGTTCTAGACCCAACAAATAATTGTGGGTAACTAGCTAAAACAACCTGAACTAAGTCTACATATTCCAACAGGCAATGTACCAAAATTTACAGGGTACAGTGAAATGCTAACATGGTCTAAGGGAGGCTTACAAGGCCTACCACCTCAAACAAACATGAGCATAAGCCTGAGGCAGTGCTAAGATACGTGAGCAAACTCGTGATCATATACCAACAGAGCCGGAAATACAAGCTGTATCTAGAAGGAGGCTAACAATAGAGAGCCAACAATCTATACAGTATATGTAAAACAGCTGCTGTGGTCATATATATATATATATATATATATTTGCTTTCACCAGACAGATCTGTAGATCTGTACTGAACCCTTGAGAACCGAGGCTAAAAATCTAGCACTGTGGCTCAAACTTGAATATAATTCAAGGGGCTCATGGGAAAACATGATAAAGCATGACAAAGTTCTAGAAAGTGGGGCCTAGCAAACACTGCACAACTTATCTATGCAAAGATAAGGGCCTACCACCTGGGAAACAGCACCAGGAAGGCTAATAACAGCCTGGCGAAACTCGCCCGCTGATGTCGATGGATCCGAGCCGAAAATGGGTTCTTCCATGCCCTCTCAATCTCTACATGGAGATCAGGAAAGAATGGAAGGCTCACCGGAGTTATTGGGTTATGGTCGGAAAGAAACCGCGCACGGTCTCTTTCCTGACGCGCTCCCAAGGCAGCTGCAGCCTACCCGAAGCACGCTCCATAACCTCCAATAACTCTGCATACGCCAGGGAGGGTGGCCTGGAGGGAGCCGCAGGCTCACCTGCTTCTTCCTCCACGGCCATCTCCTGCTCTCTGGGGCTTGCAGCCAGAAGAGCACTCGCTCCTGGATCCGATGACGTCAAAGACAGGACATCATCATCATCCAGGAGCTTGTCCTCGTCAGCCGCCTCGGTTTGAGACAGGTTTATGCCCTTCTCAAAATCCTCGGCGAGCTCCACCTGTGAGCCCCATGATTTCAGCTGCCGCTCTGCCTCAGCATGAGCGGGGCCAGAACCATTGGGGAAGAGGCGTCGGCGACTTTGCCCGGTGCTTCCGGCCCTGCTCGTGCTGAGGCAGAGCGGCGGCTGAAATCACAGTTAACGCAGACAGCACCCTCAAGCACTGTCTGCACGTGCTCTTCACCCAAACAGAAAACGCACAGGTTGTGTGTGTCCTCTGGTGTTAGAAACCTAGGACAAGGATCAGCACACTTCCTGAAACATTTGTCAGACATGATACAGAGTGATTCCTTACCGAAGTTGAAAACAATGGCACAGACAGAACAGTCCCAACAGACGAGAAGATACTGGGAGCTCCTTTTATACTTCCGGGTTCGCGCTATGGTTACGTCATAGGCTGTCGCCAGCCAATAGGATTGGAGTGGTGTGATTCTTTGGCTTTCAGACACCGGTCACGTGTGACGTTCCCCAATGTGATTTCAACGCAGAGTTGAAGTTCCCTTCGAAAGGGAACTTGCTTGCTGTGTGTTTTATTTGAATAAGAGAATTATGAACAGTTGAATAAGGGACCAGACCTGTGACAACTGGGTGAAAATATACAACCAAAGATCAACCTTTTCTGGGATCTCCCAGCAAGATGCTAATATGTTTAACATTATGCTAACATAATGTTTGCCCCCCCCCCCCATGTTTTCATAATTAGTTTGGATTTTTAGCATGTTTTAACATTTAGCTAATCGCTATTATAGCATGCTAGAAGTCATGTTTGCTAGCATGAATCAAATGAGCCAACTCACATGTCTATACAATGTTCTCATTCAGAGATATAGATTTTGTTAAATGGTTGTTAGGGTAAACCTACTCTGTTTTGTTGCTATAGGGAGTGGCTTGGCAGCTGCCAGTGATGATATTCGAAAGGCTGCTTGCCAATATGAATGATATAAACCAATGCCAATTCAGATTTGAAGATATCCCTCTTTGGGTTAGGGTTGCTATAGGGTGCTTGACAATGGTTGGTAGGGCGTGGCTAGGAAGTGGTGAAGGTGATTTGTAATAGCTGTTTGCTGCTCCCAGTCAAACGAGCCCATCCCCGTGTTTCCATGACACTTCTATCCAAATATATCCCTTTTGATATCTTTAAAATGGAAGTCTATGGAACTTGTTGCTAGGGTTCTCTAAATGGTTGCGAGGGTGTGTGATAGCTTCACAATGATCCTGAGAGTAAAATGAGCCCAACCCATGTCTCTGATCCAGTTATGTGCAATACAAAATTCCTATGCAATTTACTGTAGCAGGAAAAACACGTGTTTGCACTTCCTGTTTCATGGGCAGTCCCTTCACCATAGTATGTCTATGAGGACATTTTGGGCAGCTCTTGCCCCCCAAGGGTACAAATTGCAATGTGTGTTCTTACAGAGCCTGCCAGCCTCTTCAAATATGGTAACCCACACGTTCTACAAAATCCTTGCTCTGAACTATGACCAGTCAAACTTTCAAGCTGCAATGTTAAAGGGTTAATTCACCCAAAAATGAAAATTCTGTCATTAATTATTCACCCTCTTGTCGTTCTACACCCAAGATCTTCGTTCATCTTTGGAACACAAATTAGATATTTTTGATAAAATCCAATGGCTTGTGAGGTCTGCACTGACAGCAAGATAATTAACACTTTCAAATGCCAGAAATGTACTAAAGATATATTTAAAACAGTTCATGTGACTACAGTGGTTTCAACCTTAATGTTATGAAGCGACGAGAATACATTTTGTGCACCAAAAAAATAATGACTTTATTCCGCAATATCTAGTGATGGGCGATTTCAAAACCTGCTTCATGAAGCTTTGAAGCTTTACAATCTTTGTTTCGATTTTTGTTCGGAGTGTGTATCAACGCCAAAGTCACGTGAACCATTGAAATTTCGAAACACTGATGTAACAAAGCCTCGTTTACTGAAATCACATGACTTTGGCACTACGAACCACTGATTCAGAGTGCCATAATAAATAAAGCATTTATTAATACACTGAGTAACTATTACTATGTATAAATGTTCATTTAAGAGATTGTTATTGAACAATCTTGTAAATAAATGTTAAGGATTGAGGTAATACAACTGAAGAATCTGTTTCCTTACATACCATCCAAGCTGAAAGTGTTTGAGCAGCAAACTGTAGCTGGTTTCTATATGTATATTCATCAATCTCAGGTAAATACTGTATGAGTTTTCCTGTTATTGTAGTAAATTAGTTCTTTTTGCATTAAATTAGTTCTTTTACATCACAATATGAAATGTTAAGCAGTTCCCTTTCTGTCCCTCTAAAGCAAAGGTTTTCAATGTGTAGGGTGCCTTTTTGTTGTTTGTTGTTTGTTTAAATTGCAGTATGTAAATGTATCCACATAGCGCAGGACTGCTTAAGTTACTGACACATTAGTATGACAAATAAAGTGGATGAACGAGAATAAAAGAGTGGGATGTGCTTGGTAAGGGGTGCTTTGGAACAACAACCTCCTCCCACACTGCAGAATAAAGGAACACAGACTTACCTGTGTATACTTGAACTATTAGAAAAAAACTTTTTAAATATATATAGTCAGGTTCATGTTTCATGTTCTAGCCCAGGGCCGAGATTCATTTGCCTTTTTACATGCTTTCCTCTAGACTGTTACTAAATAAATCGTTTGTTGGTCTCCCGCATCACACGCAGACCAAAAAAACAGCAAAGTTGTCTAGTGTTAATTTAAATAGTGGGCTTAAGAAAGTATTTTGTGCATGTCTCTTCTCCTCTGGTTGTTGTTATTACAGTAGGAGGAATTCATATAGTCTGGACTTTGATCTTACTGATTTTCTTTACATCTTTTAGTTTAAACAGTAATGCCAATATCTTGGGGTTGAATCCAGAATATGAACTGATGAAATGTGAACTTTGAGTTGATATAATTTTTTCACCTGCCCTAATTCTATTGTTGCCCTGTAGTCCATGTTAGGTCTTCTGTGTATCACAAATCAATACGACTATTTTTAAATTAGTGCCTACTCATTTTTTTTTTTGCCATTTTTTTTTTAATAAATATTGTGATCTATTAATATGCCTTAACATTTCTATATTGATGCGTGGTTAGGTATATGGGTTAAGCCTCAGACACACCTAGCCACAGTCGGCCAGCACAGGGATGTCGTTGAGTGTTGACCGAACCAGATTTTGTTGCGTTTCACACTGTTGGCACTAGTTGGACATCGTCGGGGGTATTTTGGCAAATTGAGCCATTTTTATAGTATAATAACTGTATATATGTGAAATGCTCTATCTATCTATCTATCTATCTTCTATATATATATATATATATTATATATGAAATAAAATAAGTACATTATATAAATATTACAACAAATAATATAATATTATAAAAAATACAATATACAAATATTATTAATAAAAAAATAAATAAATCTGTCATCATTTACTCACCTTCATGTCGTTCCAAACCTTTAAGACTTTGTTCATGTTTGGAACACAAATGAAGATCTTTTTAATCAATCTGAGCCAGTTCTGTACTCTCCATTGACAGTTACGCAACTACCACTTTGACACTTAAAACTAATCCATTTGAATTAAGCGTCTCTTCAGAAAATTTTGACTAAACCGCTTGGTTAGTTTTATGATCTCTTTATGAACTTTTTGAAGCGTCAAAGTGGTAGTTGCGTAGCTGTCATGGAGGGACAGAAATCTCTCAGAGTTTATTAAAAGTATCTTCATTTGCGCTCAGAAGAGGAGCAAAGGTGTTACAGGTTTGGAACGACACGTGGGTGAGTAATTGATGATGAAATCTTCATTTCATTTCAGTTTTGGATGAACTATCCCTTGTTGGCATCATACTGATATCTGCTGAGCTAGTAACACACAAAACAGAAAGTGATATTTTCTAAGATGATGTTTAAGAACAACTGGTGCAAAGTTTGTGTTGCCAACACAAAATGACAAACTGTTATATTGGATGATGAGAAAACATTTTTATTTATTTATATATGACATTGTGACTACTGTGGTTATGTGAAATGTTTGTAAGAGTGACCAATAGCAGGTTCATTCATTTCAATTACATAACTTGTTTGAAACTCAGAAGGACTTCAGTGCAAAAAGAATGAATGTTGACTTTGTCTTAAAGGGTTGATGTTTGTACAACCACATTTTTACTTAAATTTTGTGGTATTTTTTTATTTTTTTGAAAGAAATGAAGCAAGGGTTAGATTCATAACTAAGATTCCACATACATTGCAAAAATGTTGACATTGAAATCATGAAGTGTTCATGAAGTGAAACCACCTTATCACTTTGATTCCTTTCATTTACGATTCCTTTGATTCTTGCATGTTCTGATGATGTTGTCCCTTACAAAAAAAGGTTTATTCATGTGTGCTATTACTATACTTCTTTTAAACTAAAAATAAGCAAGTATTTCAGTCTACTTTTTTGTGTACTTCTCAGAAATATACTTTATTTACTTCTCGGAAATATACTTAAAATTGCACTTTAAGTATTTTACTTGACTTTATACTATTTTGGGTGTAACATGCAATAAACCAATCAGAGTCTCATCTCCCATGGCGGATTGCTAATATATGCACCCTCAACCTGACGAGTCAGTTTAAATATGTGTCTATAGAGGGTAGCCCTATGCATGACGTCACTTTCCTGCCAGAACGCACTCCCTCAGCCGGACTGAGTGGCAAAAGAGCCTGCTGTATGACTGGATTTAATAGAGGAAACTGCGAAAACACGAGTAAAACAAACGATTACACTAAAGGTTGGGCTTGATAGTGTTCCTTACAACTTGTCAAAGAAACCTAATCCATGGATATTGACATGCAGCCAGGAATCGTGTTTCCTTACATTTAGATGTGCCTGTTTTCAACATCAGGAAATACAGAAAGCAAATCTGCCTGTGAACGCTTTTTATAACATAGGTAGGTCTAAATCCGAGTGATGACTTATATCAATGTTATAATATACAGCTATGGAAAAATTAAGAGACCACTCCAAGTTCAGAAATCAATGTTAAGTGGTCTCTTAATTTTTTCCTAGTGTATATCGTCATATCATCCAGCTATAAAACTTGTAGAGTTTTTGTCAGTGTTTATTTAAAAACACCCAATTATGCAGAATATAAGATGGTAAATATTTAATCGATGAGTTGTCAATACAATATATGATTTCGCTGCCTAGAGTCCAGTTGTTTCTGTGAATAGCAGTGATGCATTTGCTTCTTTTTTTTTTTTTTGTATAAAATATCCCTCAGATTTATTGTCAAACCTATTTTTACAGTCAATCGCAAAGTTCTTTCCCATTTTGGATCTGTTTTGTGTGTTTTTCGCGGCATTCACACTGAAAATCAATGCTGCCATTCAATCTTTTTGCCACTCAGTGGGCGGAACCGCAGTCACAACAGATGACAGGGACGTCACATGCATACCCTCTATTGCCACGATTGGTCAAATAATTAGCCAATTTCATTTGTCATTACTGCAAATAGGTAATTCTGATACATGCAATCACATAGGTCTTTCACGCAGAGATCTCTCCTCATATCAAGTTAATTGCCAAACAGATCTTTATAAAAGTCCACATTGTTATTGCAGTTGAAATAACTGATTATTAGTCACTCAAACCTTTATCTAAACCTCTCACCATCAGTCACGCATATCCGCCATGATTTGTTTTTAACACTTTTTACTTGTGTTTGTAGTTCTGAACCGAATCCTCCTCCAAAGCGCAGTAGGTTGTGGGCAATATTAGCCTTTATAGTGTGCACAGATCCACACTTTGAAAATCTACAGTAGACAGTAGACCATCCGGGGACTTTTGGCATACTCTTTTTAACTTACTATGCTTTGGGACATACTTATGGACACAGGGATAGTGACTTCTAAAACTAAGGCAATGAGACTGATCTCCCAAGATCTGAGTTCATTTTTTAGGTAAAAGGCCATGATACATTGGAAGAGTAGTGCATAAAAATGACAAAACAGTTAAATGCAATTAAATGCTTAACTTTTTTTCTTTACTACCTCTCATTTTGTTTTTCTTTATTATATTACTACTACATCAATTAATACCTGATTAAGCCTGTGGCTTTCTGAATCAGATAGTCTTTAGTCAGATAGTCTTTATTGCACACTCATGTGTTGCGACACACTTTTTTTCCAGGCGCGTCTATGCCGCAGTGAGATGAAAAAATCTCAGCTTTTCAGAATGTTGAGATAAAATCCAGAAAAAAGCTAGCAGCAGAGCTACTGCAAAGATGCTACTTTCTAAGCTGGAAAGAGAAAGTGGTATTGCCGGCGTTTTCCACACATTTTTAGATGCGACTTGTGAACAGCCAAGTCAAGACTAAGAAAACCGTGACATTATAATTATTTTCATTGAAGAAGTTCTGTCCACTGCAATTTCACATCCATCTCATGGATGCGTTTCCACATAGGAGACAGAAGCTGCCAAAACATCATCAAAAATCATTGTATGCTGCACAGATGTCATAAGATGTCTTCAAAACACTTTTTACACCAATTAAAAGGCCTGCGGTCCAAAAAAATATGATTAAGTCTGTTCCACTGAACTTTTTGTTAATTGAATTGCAGGCATTGCTGGAGGTAAAGTTTTCATGCTCATGCAAAGTGAAATAAGGTCAATCAAACATAAGGCCTCGTCTTCTGTCCCGCCTAGTTAGGACACAGTGTGACAAGCTGTTGGAAAACAGAGCCAACTCTAGTGCGCATGCGGGCTTGTGTGACCCAGAACATCTATTTGGACAATGCCACTGTACTTTATATTACTTTGTGTCAAGTAAGGAGGAGCATTGTGAAAGGAATGTCCGGTTTCCTGTTTTCCAAAGTGGGAAAAAAAAAAAAAAAAAAAGTTTCAGTATATGTGTTGTACCCTAACAGCTCTGTGCAGCAGACTCTGGTAGATGCATACATCAAAGAATTCATGACATCAAACTAGTCGCAGGTAGGTCTAATCTCTACAAAAACATACACTTACTGTGTGGTATTTGTGGTTTTATTATGTCATTCAGGAAAAGTCAAAAGTTCAGCAAGTCATTTTGTCTTTATTAATGCACCACAGCTATTGTCTGTCCACCATATAAAGATCTTGTGAACCAGAATACAGACTGTAAGAGACAGAAGCAGCAAAAAACTTACCTCAGAAGATGTCGTCGCTACCAGATCTTTTACAAAAACTATGCAAATTCCTGAAAACATCTGCTGTTTTCAGCTCTTTCCCATTGAGCCTTTTGTTAATCGGATCAGAGGCTGTGATGGATCAACACTTCTCATGCCCGTGTAGATCTGATCTGAATGCACTGCTAACAGCGTCCATCTTCACTGGACCTGCTCTTTTCACTTTTGCTTTAATGTTCCGCCATTTAAGGCCGCTTACACATGGATGGTTTCATTGTCCTGAAGGAGTGAATGATGATACTCAGAAGAACTGTTTTAAAGTTCTCACATCATGTCTGATTCCACCTGTCATGTGGATCTTCGTCTTGTTACTTGATGGAGATTATGTTGCTTGCAGCATGACAGACTGGAAGGGAGTTTATGTGTTTGATAAGGAGCTAAATACATCATGGTGTAAACCTGCCGAAGGGACGAAAAATGAGGCAGAGCTACGAGATTTGACTAGGAAATATATTCATCAGTCTCAGGTAAATATCATATTCTGTATGACCTCACAATATGTCATAAAGGAAAAGGAAAATTACATGAGTTTTATCTGGAGTACAAAACAAACAACACACAAAATTCAACTAATAGGTATTGTTATTTTGTTATAGTGTTAACAAAGTGTTTTCTTTCAGTTTGCAGGTTATGTAGTGATCTCTGTCTTCAGTGCCTTAGCGATTGTTTTGGTGGGCATTTATGACAGCTGCTTAAGTGGAAAGTGTGACCGCTGCCCAAATCGACTGTTATCCTACTGCGGACGAACAGATTCAGAGACACACAGTGGAGGAAATGACACAGGACAGCATAATGTACCGCTTGGTACTCTCCCTGCCACTTCCTCCAGAACTACAGATCCAAATGTATAAATTGCACTAAGAGAAGAAAACTTCTTTTTGCTATTTCAGAGCAAGAATAAACAGCTACATTTTTAAGGTGCAGTCTCATTAGCAAAATTTTACTAGCAAAAAAGATCCATTGTCCATTTGTGTATCGATTTACTAATTCACCGCTCACACAAGCAACTGTATTTTTATAAAAAAGTATTTTTATACAAAATGTAAGCATGTCTCTTTTCTTTATTGCAGTAATAGGAATACATATATAGACTATTAATCATTGCATGAAAACAGCTATTTAACATTTCTACTGTTTTTGCCCAAGACAGAATTAAGTTACAGTTCACAGAAAACACAGTGACCAGTATTGTTGCCACAATGACTTTCCAGCTATTTTTTTTTTAAATCATCACATCAATATCATTAAAAATAAACAAATATTGTAATTAAATAATGTCTAGAAATTTAAAACATGAGACAACTTGCCCGAATCTGATATTTATGAAAAATTCCCTTGTCCTGTCCTTTGTTTCTTTTCACTCAAAACCTTATTGAGACTGTTACAGCATACCAGTGTGACAACTAGCCCCGGTATCTCCTGTGGCAACCACCTGATATAGATATATATGGAATGTGTGAATATGTTGTGTAAGAAAAAATAAAACTTAACATATAAAGAAAGTAAACTGCTTTTCTTGCTTTACAGTTTTGTTGTTTGTGAATTTATCTACTGTCAAGAAACAATATTACATTTCTGCTTTAAATACAGAATATGTTACTTAAAATGAGTAGAGATGTTTAATTGGTTTCTAGGTTATTATGGACTAATATACACCAAAATTAATCAAGTGTAGCGTTACTTCTGTCAGATCACGTTAGTTAAGCTCACATCAGCTGGTTGGGGGTGGGGGGGGGGGGGGGGGGGGGGGGGTTACAATCCATTTCATTTATTCATTTATTTTGTAACAATAATTTTGTTCCTAATCAAATATGCGTTGTCATAATAAATCAGACAAAAAAATACCCCTCCATTGAACCGATTGGTAACGCCCAACCAATGCGTCGCACTTTCACCAACACAATGAGAGCATGGGAAGCACCAAAAATGAAGACAAGCACTACTCAGCAGACTATATTAAACTGCTGGTCAAAGAGGGACGTTAAAAATATTAAAACATGTACTGAGAAGGAGGTATAAGAATATTGTGTAATAGGTAAGTACACTCCACATATATTTTAGCTAGCTAATCCATTGCAATAGAGTACCTCAGACATGACGTGTTTTTGTATGCAAAACCCGGAAGCGAATTAGCATTTTAGGACTTCCGGTTCCATCGCCATAAATTTTGAGGAAGCTTGGTGGTGGTGACATTGATCCGTGACCATGGTGTGCTGTAGTCCGTTTATAGCCTACTGTTAGCTTTTTATATCTGACACCTTTAATTAGGCTTAAAAATGTATAAATGTTGTGTTAACTTGTAAAGATTATCTTGATAGACAAAACTTGTGTCATAACCCTTTGTTAAACACTGAGCTTATTTTTTTGTGATTTTCCAAAAGTCTATGGGAAAAAATGCATAGGCTTTCGATCGAGGGAACCCATGTGCCGCTAACTTCCGGGTTGGCCTACAAAAACACGTCATCTCTGAGGTACTCTATTTAGCCATAACTATCAGTATAACAAGTTACCAAAACAGCCGTCTGTTATGTTAGTTCATTTCTCAATAGTGTCTGTAATTATCAATGACCAAATTATTCACATCTGTGTTTGTTTTCTTCCTAAATTAATCTGACTTTTGAAGGAATAGTAACGATTTAAGTGGCTCACTCAAAACAGCGAATCGCTGCTGCCTACTGGCAGTTTCAATATTTAACATAATTTCTTTCTTTTTAGAATTTCTCAGTTATATATGGTCCATTCAATATTATCAGCAGCTTTATCGCATTGCTCAGGAGCTAATTACCCTCCTCCATCCCCAGCACCTCCTTTGTCCGGTCAGAACTTGCCCTTCTGATATTTCTCTTGATTACACTCATTTCTTCAATTATGTTGTTACATTAATTATTGTCATTAAGAAAATTAATGATATTGCAATACTTTGGTTCTGCTATGTTTACCCTAAGGGGGGTTTTCGCTGCTCTCCCTGCTCTTTTCCATGCTAGGCTGCATGGATAGGCAGGGAGTTTTTGCCCAGAACAGAACCATACCGCCAATACAAACTCTATGCTAACTGCCAGTCATCTTTGATGATAGTGATCCTGACAGAATTATACCATTATTAGAGCTTTATCTGAATAAGTTTTGATTTGAACCCACTGAATTGCTGAACAAAGCGAGATCTGGCTCACAAGTGTTACATGTAAGTGTAACAGGAACTAAAAACAAGAAACATAACCACAGAAACCAAGGGGGAAAAAGAATGTCAAAATAAGAGTCTCAGGGAATATAGGTGCACAGTCGAATACACAGCCTTGCAAAATATACTTCATTTCACTCGCACACGTACACAGGGCACGGTTGCTACTTTGTGGATAAAATAATTACTGCTAAATATATAAATAAATAAATCGAATGTGCGACCTTACAAAAATCCAGCGGTGAGTATACAATAAGCACATACTATTCTAAGGACGAAATTTGTTTCCCACGCACTGTACGCTGACCCTCGCATGAAGTATACTTTTGGGCTTTAGACAGAACAAAAAGGTCAATGTGGGAGCAGCAGGAAGAGTCAGGCAGATGGATGGGTCACTGCGCAGCTGGCGGTGAAGGGGGTGAACCGCCCTTGTAGGAATGATAAAATTGGTGTTATTGGATCATATTTTCTTGACCTAGTAAAAACTCTAGTCTAGCATTTTGGACTAATTGTAGCTTGTTTATGCAAGACAACCACCTAATGCATTACAGTAATCAGAATCAGAAAGAGCTTTATTGCCTTGCTTGGACACACAAGGAATTTACCTTGGTATTGGATCTTCCAGCCCACACATATAAATATAACAAGACAAATAAAAACAATTAAGAATAAAAAATATAAAAAAGTATGGACACAGTTTAGTTTAGTCAGAATAAACATTTACAGATAATGAACATTTATAGCATTGTGAATAATAATATAATAATACAGTCTAAATGCATGAACTGACTTTTCTGCATCAGAAATAGGTAACATATTCCGTATCTTAGCAATGTTTCTGAGGTGGAAGAAGGCTATTTTTGTAACATATGAAATATGATTTTGAAATACAAGTTGCTGTTAAATATAACACCCAGGTCTTTAACTGTAGAGGATAAAGTAACAGTACATCTTTCTAAATGCAATTGTATCTTAGAGATTCTGTGTACAGATTTTTGTCCAATAAGTAATACCTCAGTTTCATCTGAATTTAATAGAAGAAACTTACTGGTCATCCAATATTTTATGTCTTTAACACACTCTTCAACTTGGATAATTTAGAGATTCTATCTGGTTGCAATGTATATAACCGAGTATCATTGGCATAACAGTGGAAACTAATTCCATGTTTTCTTATAATATTACATAGCATCTGCTAAATGACAAGTGACTTGCATCCACTGTCATAGCAATTGTTTTGTATTATTTTGTAATTTTTTTTTTTTTTTTTTTGCAGTGTGACATTCATATTGCACTCAATGTCTTTAATAATAATAGTTGCAGTATTTTGTAATGTCTGCTGCTTGTATCTGTTAATATTAAATAATGGATCTGAGATACCATGAACTAACAATGAACAACAACATCTAATCTGAAAAAGCATCTTCAGGTAAGTTGTTCTTGGTCTTTGAAAATGTTATTTTCTTTATTTATTCCTTATTTTCCTATTTACTCATATGTTGAGCTTTGTATGGTATCCTTAGCCTACGTTAATATTTATAAGAATTTAAGTAACTTAGGTCTTAACACAAAATCCTCATAGAATTAACATCCAATTAATCATGTGTTAAATACACATAGCTTTGTGTAACCTACTTTACAGACAAACATTAAATCTTAATTCATTTTAAATGTTCAGGTATATGGCGTGTTTGCGAGTTCATGATCAAATTTGTGAACAAATTGTTCTTTTGAGCCGATCTTTTAAATGAATCATTTGTTTTTGTTTACAAAAATATTGTGAATGAATTATTCACAAATTTGATAGATCTGGGGTGTGTTTCCCAAAAGCATTGTTAGATAAGTTGTAAATTATATTGAACTTCATTTGCGACCATATTTGATTTGCGAAATGCATCCTGACTATCAAGTTTGACTCAGCGAACCACAGTGCCAATTCGACTCTAACAACCTATAAAACAACCTATATTATTAACAATATTTTATTTTATTTTTTTGTTGAAAACTGATGTTTAAAAAAAAATGTAGCGGAAAACCAAATCCTTCATCAAGTTAATATGGTCCTTTTGTGTTAAGTATTTCAATGTATTCCAAAGTATTTAGATTAAGTTACTAAACTTGAGTAATGTAACGAAATACGTTACAAATTACTTTTTAAAGCATGTATTTTGTAATTTGTAGTGAAATACATTTTAAAAGTAACCTTCCCAAGCCAAGTAGGGATGCACCGACACCATTTTTTAAGGACCAATACGAGTACCGATACTTTTTTCTAGTTCTTGCCGATACCGATGCCTATACATTTATTAATTTCTCTCTCTCTCTCTTTTGTTTTAGATTTCCAAGCACAACACAGTGAGACTAATTAATGTAGGACATCTTCTTCATTATTATTCTAATGAAAAAAGGAATATTTTTAATGTGCTTGTCACAAACTTAAAGAACAAAAATTTCACAGTGCCCAATAACCTTCAAAGGGCATAATTACCAATATATATAATTGTTATATAAAAACAAATTTACAAACAATACAACAAATACTATGGAGATAAAAATTAAATAAACTTGTTTTTCAGATACAGTATGTTTATTTACAATGTATACATTTATTTAACATATTTTGTTGTTTTATTAACATTAATGACAAATATAGCCTAGAGAATCCATGGATACTGAAACATATCCTGTTTTTCACCCAAATGTTTGCGTCCACTTAAGCCATAACAACTGTATTTATGTGAGATACTCCACGCGATGGACATTTTGACAATTATGTGTGCATTTGACCATTCAGGCGCGAGGAGAACTGATCGTGCGCTGTCTGAGAGAACTGGGATTGCGCGCAAGAAATCACTAATCGATAACGAATTGAGATTGAAAGCATGCAGTTCGTGCACAGAAAATTCTGTCAGTTAAGTCATGTGAGGTATCGTCTTTGGTATCGGGGGTACAAGTATACCAATACCGATACTAGTAGTGGAAGTAGTGGAAGTGCATCCCTACTGGTAAGGAATTACAGTTGCAACATTTCATGATGAACATCAAACTGAGTAGCGTATCACTGAGAAACGTCCCTGCTCAAGTCGTTCTTGCAATGGAGGTTTCGTTGAATAACTAGTTCTTCCAATATTTCATTATCAGACTCACGCTCAGATTGATGTGGTAAAATTGATGCCATCATTACTGTCTTTACAGTGTGTACAATCGCTAAGCTTTAGGAAGCTTCAGAGCTGTAAGCAGAAGACCAATCACAACAGACTGGGCCATCTGGCCAATCAGAGCAGAGCAGGTTCACGGAAAGGAGGGATTTAGAGAGACTGATTCCAAAGCCACTGGAGGGCAAGCTTGCAACCCTGCTACCTTTAGCCAAAAAAACATAACGCTAATGCTAACGCTCCGCCCCTGGCGATACGCAGGGAAGGAGACCAGAGGCTGTCTTTTGAATTAATGTCAATGGATGAGAGGCTTCACTATGCTGATTAAATAGCTTTTGTGGGGAAATAGCTAATCATTTAATTAATCGACAGCCTGTTCTCTCATCTTCAGCATGTTTTACACTAAACAATACTTTTGTTGGGAACTATATGTAGATTTTAGCTTGATAAAAATGTATTTTTTCAAGAGAAGGCAGACTAGGGAATGTTGCGACTGATGTCACTGCCATTACACGATAGGCGTGCAGCACGTGATTAAGTTAGCCATTACGCTTTCTCCAATGGTAAGAGATACTGACCTTCTTATCTCCCTATTATATACAATCTCTGCTGATTCATCCAACAAGTCTTCTGAGAATCATTGAAAAATGATGTTTTATTAACAAAATTCGGGAGGAGCAGGTTAAGATAATTACCCTAATTAGCACAGATGGAGAGCATTCAGCTAATCAACTCAACCAATGACAAGAGGTATAATACAGACTTACCTCTGTTCATCTGAGAGTTGTCAGCCCTCCCCCCGGACAGCACGCCAAAAACACATCTTTTTCAAATAGCATAATAGGGGCACTTCAACTCTAACAAAGAATAATAAATACTGTAACAAATGTATTGTTCATTGTTAGTAAATATTATTTAATTAATTAACTGACATTAACAAATGGGTCCTTATTGTAAAGCATTACTAAAGGAATTATAATGTCTGTCCACTGAGATTTCCTGTAAATATATATATCAGACATTAACAGATGGAAAGTTTTCATGCCCATTAAAAAGTAGAAGAGAATCAATCCAACATCAGGCTTGTGCCAATGCTACTACAAAACACTTGTGTGCATGCAGGCTTGTGTAACCAGAAACTTCTGTCTGCTGCCATATGCTGCATGAAGTAAGGAGGATCAGTTTGAAAGGAATGTCTGATTTCTCCTAAAGGGAATAAAAGAATGTGGTCAATGTATAAGAGCTCTGTGGAGCAGACTCTGAAAGTTGCACACATCGAAGTGAATTCAAACTAGTTACAGGTAGGTTGTTCTTTGAGATTTTCTGATTTGATGAATTCATCAAGTTGTTTTGTTTTTATTCATGTGCCAAAGATATTGACTTGACTTGGAAATGCTTTTATGTGTATTAATGAGTTACATGTTACATGAGTTACATGTGTAAACAACCCGCACAACCATGGCAACCTGGAACTATCAGAAATGGATAGGCCTATAATATTTATTTTAATTTAGAAAAAGAACGGAATTAAAAAATTATTATACTAACATAGTGCATATATTGTATTGCGCACGATGTTGCTTAGACAGCAATCGAATGAAGTTTATCAATAAATGTTTAAATGTTGTACATTTTAATCCCATCCAACAGTCTTTTAAATCCATTCACTTATTGTTTTTTATATATATATTTTATATAATTATTAATAATGATAAATATATTATAATTATCCATTTCTGATAGTTCCAGGTGTTGCCATGGTGCGCGGGTTGTTACACATGTAACTCGTGGCCATGAGAAATAGATGTCGTTCCTTAAATGTAATGAAGTCGTGGCCACGAGAAAAATGTATCGTTCCCTCACCATATGTTCTCGAGGCCACGACTTTACATCGCATGGCCACGACATAAGGATGTCGTTACCGCGACAAAATGATCTCGTGGCCACGATTTATTATCACGATCCCACTAATTAATATCTTGTGGCCACGACATAATCACCCCGAGTTATATGTTGTGCCGAGACAAAACGAAACGAACCGATCATGTCCTCTCCGGTCACCGTACTAACTGTCCAGTGACAGTGAGTGTTACTAGAGAGGGATTGGCTCTTCAAATTGAGGCAAAAGTTGATTGGTTGCTCCCACGTGTGTACTGTCCAATGGCATTTTACCACTCGATTGACAAATGGATAAAAAAAGCATTTGGCAAACCGACAAAGAAAGCAATTGGTAAATAAAGAGAAAAAAGCATTTGCCAAAAAGGCGATTTAAATGCAAATTTAAAATGATTACTAATGAACTTTTTATTGTTTTATTGATCTACGTTTCAAAAATGAGTTTCAAATTTGTTTATTTTTATACATTCAAAAAAGATTTTTAAATGTATTGTTTTATTGATTTATTAAACTATATTTAAAAACAGTAATTAAATAAACAACTTTAAATATGTATATTAATTTGCCCATATAAAAAGGAATTCATTTATATACATTTTTTATGTTTGAATTATTAAATTAATTAATTGATTCTTCGTTTTATTTTTATGTGTCACTCCTGGTCCTCCATAATGCAGACGTTGCAACCCTGAAAGCAGCAGTGGTGGAGAGAGTGGAAAAACTAAGAGACAAAAAAAAGAAACAGAAAACAGCATTATTAAAGTCCATCAATGATCTATGCATCCACCATCTATACAGATGCTTTAAAAACACAGATATACAACTATACATTTAGATTCACCTTATTAATTTAAGAACATTTAGTGCAATGGAAATGTTCTATGGATGTTAAAGGTTCCTCATGGAACCATCGATGCAAATAAATAATAATAAATGTTCTTTGCACAGCTGATGTGTTCAAAACCATATCCTTCATTCTTTCTGTTGATATGAATAATAATTCTCATCTTCCTTATTAAAGGGAATCTGTCCAGAATACAAAGAGCTTTTGAACCGGACCACAGACAGCCAAAAGCAACATCAAACTTCACTCAGAAGATGACGTTTCAAGAGAAACAAAGTGAATTCGTGAAAATATTTGCTGAAACAGGCTCTGTTACTTTGAGTCTTTTGTTAATCATATTCAACATAGTAATGGATAATAAATTCGAATGCCCGTGTAGAAATGATCAGAATACAGCGCTAACAGTGTCCGTCTTCATTGGACCTGCTTTTTTTTGCTTTTGTCTTGATGTTCCACCTCCTAAGGCCTCTTAGATATGGATGGTTTCATTGCCCTGAAGGAGTGAAAGATGATACTCTGAAGAACTGTCCTAAAGCTCTCATATCTTGTCTGGTTCCACCTGTAATGTGAATCTTCATCTTGTTACTTGATGGTGATTATGTTGCCTGTGCCATGACAGACTGGAGGGGAGTTTATGTGCATGATAAGGAGCTAAATATGTTATGGTGTAAACCTACTGAAGGGATGCGAAATGAGACGGAGCTGCGAGATTTGACTCGCAAATATATTCATCAGTCATGGGTAAATATCATATACTCTACTGTAATATCATAATAGAAATATTAAATTAGTTTCCATTAAATTAGAAAATGACACAAATATCTTTTTTTTTTTTTTTTTTTCTTCTTTCAGTTTTCAAGTTATGTCTTGCTCTCTGTCTTCAGTGCCATGTGACCGCTGCCCAAGTCGACTTTTGTTGTTCTTCGGACGAAAAGAGAGATACAGTGGAGGAAATAGACGGGATGATGTAGAGCTCAGCCCCACCTCCTCCATCACTACACAACCACTTATTGCTTTCTCAAAAAAGGAATAAACAGCTGAATTTTCGAGGTGTGTACAGTTAAACACAAGAAGGGGCCATTCACACAGAACATCTTTTTGCCTTCCACTGTGCTGCAGTTCCATTGTTTTTTCTATGTAAACATGCGCTGGATGGACATCTTTGACTGTTGCAATGAGCGCCGCACTTTTAGGGTGCTTCTCAAACAGAAGGCTGCATCCTTCCTAGACCAGTCCTTCTGAGGCTTCTAGGCTAGATTCCTCCTCAGCACTAAATGCTAGAATGAGTAATGGCTACACGTTTTGGAAAAATACTTTGTATTAAAAATCTTTATATTAACTGGCTTTCTATTAATGCAGTACAGTGAATGATAACCATCTGCGTCTCGCAGTGGCTTACATTATTGGCAGTTTAGTGTTCATTAATTTACACCAAAAAGATAACATCTGCCATTCTCCCCGAAAACAAACGAAAAAAAAAACATTATTTTTGTCATACATATTCATAATGAATGCAGACAAGCTCAGTGCAGACTCATTTTCCTTCAGTTCTTTTTTGTGAATTGGAATGTGTGCAAAGGATTTTGTGTGATTGAAGACCTGAAGGAAGACCTCAGGTCGCCTTCAGGTCTTCAATCATAGTCTTAAGAACATCTAAGTGTACTCAACTGTGCTATTTTGAGACAATATGAAATATGAACTAAAATGTGCTTTTAATATACCATCTCTGTATTTAAAAATATATTTACTTACCACTTGTAGTATGAGTTCAAATGTACTATAAGTGGTATCTAAATACATTTTTTAAATACAAGGATCCTTC
The DNA here is from genome assembly GCA_028476615.1 of Culter alburnus. Classification (NCBI taxonomy): domain Eukaryota; kingdom Metazoa; phylum Chordata; class Actinopteri; order Cypriniformes; family Xenocyprididae; genus Culter; species Culter alburnus. Next base: position 149,718 of record JAOTNS010000996.1, on the reverse strand, counting down.
AAATCCTACAGCCAGCCTTACCAAGACACAGCTTTCTGTTTGAGAAGCATGTTTAAAAATAATAGATGTCTCAACAACTTGCAGGGCTTTTTCCATCCCACTGCTGTGCGTCTCTCATGGTTTAGTGTAAACATGCGCTGGACTCACGTATTTATGGAACATGTTTTTGTCTTGAGACCTTTGCAGAGTGTTTTCTTTCTTTATCTTTCTGTCTTTCTTTCTTTCTTTCTTTCTTTTTCTTTCTTTCTTTCTTTCTTTCTTTCTTCTTCTTTCTTTCTTTGTCTTTCTTCACTGCACTGCATCCAGTGTTGTTTCTGACAGTTTTGCCATCCTTTAGGTAAGATCCCTATTGGTGCCCCTTTCCCCATTTTAAAGGGTTAGTTCACCCAAAAATGAAAATTCTGTCATTTATTACTCACCCTCAAGTCATTCCACACCCGACCTTCATTCATCACACAAATTAAGATATTTTTGATGAAATCGGAGGGTTTCTGAACCACCGGCAGCAACGTCATTGCACATTTTGAGGCCCAGAAAGTAAAAACGTAGTTAAAATAGTAAACGTGAATACAGTGGTTCAACCTTAATATTACGAAGTGAAGAGAATATTTTTTGTGCACAAAAACAAAACAAAAATAACGACTTTATTTAACAATTTGTCATACGCAGTTGATGCAGTGAACACGGTGCAGACTTCTGTGTTCTACATCCAAATAGCGAATCATTATTGGTCGGCTCCTGCATCAGCATCTCACGCATGCGTCGTGCTGCTCACATGTTACAGCTTTGGCCAATACTGAGCCAGCATTCTGGCGCAGAACACGGAAGTGCTGAACTGCGTTCACTACGTCAACTGTGTATGACAACAGTTCAAATTGTTAAATAAAGTAGTTATTTTTGTTTTGTTTTTGCGCACAAAAAGTATTCTCGTCACTTCATAACATAAAGGTTGAACCATTCTAGTCACGGACTATTTTAATGATGTTTTAGTACCTTTCTGGACCTCAAATGTGAAATGACGTTGCTGTCTATGTATGGTTAAGAAACCCTCGAATTTCATCAAAAATATCTTAATTTGTGTTCCTAAGATGAACGAAGGTCTTACAGGTTTGGAATTACATGAGGATGAGTAATTAATGACAAAAATTAAATTTTTGGGTGAATTAACCCTTTAAACACTCAAAACTTAGCCTACATAGCATTGTTTTTAAGCCTTGATTTGATACTTTTTTATTTTTACAATATACAGTACTGTGCAAAAGTCTTAGGCACCTCAGTATTTTCACGCCCCCCAAAATGGTTTCAAGACAGTTATTTATATCTTTTGCTGTAGTGTGTCAGTAGGAAATATCAGTTTACATTTCCAAACTTTCATTTTGCCATTAATTGTAATAATTATTATGAGATTTTTGAATACACAAGGAGTCTTGAGCATAATTTTTCAAGTAGCTTTGCAGGTCGGTTTATTCAAAGCGTCTTGGCCACAGTTCTTGTGATTTAGTTTGTCTCAGTTTAATCTGTTTCTTCATGTAATCAGACAGATTCAATGATGGTGAGATCAGATCTCTGTATAGCACCAGATGTTGTCAGACTCCTTGTGTATTCAAAAATCTCACTGGATTATTGATATTAAAGGTGCTAAAGAGGATGTTTTGTTTTATACATTTTTGCAATATTACTTGAAACTGTCTTTACTAACTGATAAAATATTCATTAGGTGCACTGAAGGAATAATATAATATATTCTGTGCACGAGGTAGTAGGCCTTAAAAACATCAGCCAATCATTTACGCGATTGGCCCTCTGGCTGTCAATCACTGCCGTGACGTTCCTTGTGAGAGACGTGCGCGGATGGCCCTCTGGCTTGTCAATCACTGCCATGACGTTCCTTGTGTGAGATGAGCGCGGCTGCGCGCTCCAGTAACTTTCCACACTCCACAGGCCTTGCATGCAATGTTTATGTCCGGAGACAGGAGTAGTAACAACTGTAGATTATGAGTTACCTGCGGTGAGTCCGACATAATGAATCCACTAACACGACACAGCGAATGCCGGTGGTAAACACTCGTGTTCCAATACGAGTGTTTACGAGTTTTGGGAGGCATTCCTTCGATGGAGGGGGGTTGTTCTTACACATGCGCTCATTACAAAAACTCAGTAACAGTCTTTGGTTTCTCAGTCGACGAAAAGATCCTCTTTAGCACCTTTAAGGGCAAAATGAATATTTTGAAATGTGAACTGATATTTCCTACTGACACACTACAGCAAAAGATATAAATAAATGGCTTAAAACCCTTTATTGGGGTGTGAAAATAAGACTTTTGCACAGTACTGTATATAAATGAATTGTCTTTTCCAACTAATGTACATTAATGATTTTTTTCTTTTCACATAGAAACCCTGTTCTCTGTGAATGAACTCTAACTCTTTGACTACTCTCACATACTGCATGCACTAAGACAAATTACTAGTGAGTAGTGAACATATAAAAAGTATTTTTTTAATCAAATTTATGTCTCTTCTCTTTATAATAGTAAGAGAAACATATAACATATATCATACTTTATATATCGTTGTATATCACAGCATGAAAAATCTATTACATGCTTATTTTAACACAATTTCAAGAAAGAGGAAGGGAAAAAAAATCACAAACCAGCATTTTACCTAACCAATGTTTTTTTTTTTTTTTTTTAAATACAAATGTAAAACATGCCAGGCAAAAACTAGCCCTGCCCCGGCATAAATGACTGTGAAAAATACCTTGAAAAAAAAAAAACCTTGAAAACCATTGTCCTGTGTTGGACTTTTGACTCAAAACCTCATTGACATTGTGACAAAAACCCAGTGTTACAACAAGCACTATATCTCCTGTCAACCACACAATATAGAAATATATATGGAATGTATGAATATGTGTAAGACACAAATTCACAAATAAAGAAAGTAGACTGATTTCTGTTGATGATCTTGTTGCTTTTCAGTAAGTTTTGCTGTTTGTGAATAAGAAATATTATATTTCTGCTTTAAATACAAAATATTGACATAAAACACTTTTTTTTTTAACATAAATTCAGTAGGCTACTTATAAAAAGTAACCTAATATTAAAGCGATGAAAGGGCCTCAAACCCATGCCACCGCCACCCGGTGGCTTTGGGAAAACAGACTACGGTGGGCAATATGCATTTAAGTATATAATTATAGGAGGACTACATCAGTCATTTGTATTTGCCACACTTCCTGCTAGCAGCTGATGGCGCTATGACTATAACTAAATTTTGGCATGTAGATGTCTTCAGACCAGGGCACTTATCAAATATGTGAAGTTTGAGGCAGATTGGACATTGTATGCTCGAGTTACAACAACTTCCTGTTTCATGACGATAATAGTATGCTTTAGCACTCAGCTAAGTGTAGCTAGCATGTTTTAGAATGTTTGTAGCATGTTTAGTACTCAACTGCACATTTTAGTATGTTGCCAGTAGTGCATCACATTGTTAAACACGTCACTTACTGTTGCCAGTGGGTGGTGCTATTACTATAACTGAATATTGTTGTGTAGATGTGTTCAGGCCAGGACTATTATCAAACATGTGAAGTTTGGAGCAGATCGGACATTGTATGTCTGAGTTACAACAACTTCCTGTTTCGTGGCGTTAATCGAATACATTAGCACTTAGCCAAGTGTTGCATGATTTAACATGTTTGTAGTATGTTTGGTACTTTGTGGCATATTGAAATGTGTTTCTGGGAGTGAATTTTAGTGCAAAGCATGCCACTTTTTGTTGCCAACAGGTGGCGCTTTGACTAACTGAATATTTGATCGGACATTGTATGCTTGAGTTACAACAACTTCCTCTTTTATGGTGAAACATCAGACTTGTCAGGCCGCCACGGACACACGGTCAACAAAAACTCAAGATCTTTGTTAATTTAACATCACTAAGGCCTTAAGATTAGACTGACCATATATGAGGTGGTTCTGGTTAAATCTCTGATACTCTGATAAAACATGTGAAGTTTGAGGTAGATCAGACATTGTATGCCCGAGTTACAACAACTTCCTGTTTCATGGTGAAATATCGAATTTTGCCAGGCCGCCATGGACACACCCTTCAGCGAAAACCCAAGATCTTGGCAATTTAACATTGCAAATGCCTTTAGATTAGACTGACCAAATATGATGTTGATCTGATTAAAGCTTTAGGAGGAGTTTGTTAAAGTGGAATGTTTGGAAATGGCAAAAGCTGCAAAAATTTTGCAGAAAAAATTCAAATATCTCACTCCTGTTGGGGTTTCAGATTTTGCACCCAGGGACTTTTTCGTAGGCTACCCAGGGTATTGGGCTGTTACAAGTGTCTACCGAATTTCTTATTTGTTCGTGAAATGTAGCGCGAAGGGCACTTAATTGAAATTTTGTAGGTGGCGCTATCGAGCCATTTTGCCACACCTAATTCTGAAACCCATATCAGACAGAAATTTTCACCAATACTGACGCGTGTGCAAAGTTTCATGAATTTTGAGCATGTTCAGGCCCTCAAAAATGCAATTAATTTCGGAGAAGAAGAATAATTGACCGAATCTAATTATTAGTATGTTAAACTTACCCTGGTCACCACTGGGGGGCGCTGATTATCTTTTGTGTATACTTTTATTTTATTTTATGTTGAACCAGTGAACCATGAAATGTTTCCCCTGATCCACAGCCTGTTCAAATTATTCTTTTGTTTGCCTTGCAGTTCATTTAGTGTTTAACAGTAATAATGCGATTTAGTAGATTACACAAACATGTCAATGACGAAATCTTTAAACTGATGTTGAATGTGTAACAGGAAGCTTTGTGAGAAAGTAGGAGAGCTGGGGAAGCGTTTTAACGCTTCATATCACCTATGTAACATTTACACAGTGTTTTCAAACAGCATTTTAGTAACTGCAAAAGTTAGTTTACAAGTAAACCAGAGACAATTTCACATTGAGGCAAATGGAAACAACCAACCACTTGCTTTCGTAAGGTGAGTACTGATTATTAGTGTTTCACTTTATTAGTGGTTTATGTACCACAATTTTATTTTAAAAATATAGACTGTGCTAGGATTGTCAAAATACAGCTTGTATTGCATTTTAATACGACTATGTTTTTGTCATACAGTACATTTCAGTTTTATATAGTTATGTGTTTATGTAACCTTTGCATTTGTTATTTGAGAAGCCAGTATCACTTCATCTAATCATGTCCTCTAATTTTATAATATGAGTTTATCAGAAATTTAGTGTAAATATCTGCTGTATGACATTGTCATGTGCAATGATATGGGTTATGCTGTTTGTTTTCATTTTGTTGGTCAAACAAGATTTCATTTAGTTCTGATGAATTTCATAGAGTTTAGTTCAATGGAGCATGTCTGCATTACTGAAAGAAGGAGTTGGCTCCCATTCACATGATTAGTTTCCATTGTCCTTTTTTCATTGTTCCTTGTCTCATGGTTTATGATCAATGACTTTGTAAATAGTTAATAATAAAGAACCTAAATTGCTGTAGGATATGAGTTCTGCTGTTACACATTGTTCGGTGAACAAATATTAATGATCTTTTCTGTTTAAAAGGTCTCGGATCTTCAGTGGGTCTAAAGTAAGCCAGTGATCTTTAAAGTGGACAGTTTCACATTGTTCATGAAAAATGGTGTTTCTCGAGTTGTTTTCGAACAATCCAGAAAAACTAGAAAGAAAAACAGGTTCATTCAGCGCAATGCATTTTAGCTTTGCGTTAATTGGACTTCAGAAGTTGATGGATCGGGAATTTTCATGCCCATGTTCTCCTGGTTTTAATGCAATACTGATCAGCTTCATCTTTTTTGGACCTGCTCTTCTGGCTCTGACTATGATGATATTCATTCAAAGGCCTTGCAGAAGTTCTTCTTCTCATTGTGCTGGGCTCTTTTTACTTTGTCTGATTCCACCTTCATTGTGGATGTTTCTGTTGTTGTTTGAGGGTGAATATGTCGCTTGTGGCTTGTCACACTGGGAAGGAGATTATGTCTTGGATGAAGAGCTCCAGATTAAATGGTGCAAACCCACCGGAGTGAAAGACACCAGAGGGAACGCAACAGACCTGCGAGAACTAACTGAAAAAATCACTTTCTACTCAAGGGTAAGTATACTGGTTTTATATAAATAATAAATAAAAACATATATATACTTAATGCTTATTTACATATTTAAAAAGAATATATATATTTTTGTGTTTTATTAGTTTTCCGCTTTAGTTCTGCTCACATTCCTCAGTGTTGTTGTCACTGCTGCTGTAAGCTGTTGGGATTGTAGAACAAGATATCTGGAGCACCAGGAAAAGCAAGATAAACCATCACACCTATCAGAGTCATCCATCTACGGCTCAGAGGTTGAACTGCAGCGGTCTGTCTGAACTCATCAGGGTGATCTACATTGCATGCGCATTTATATTGTTACAGGGAACAACTTTGGTGATGAGTCATTTCTAGGGTAACATCAAAAACATCTTTTGACAACATTGGATTTACTGTGTTGCAAATGCATTTCTGTGGTTTATTTTTCCTTTGCTGTACTGTATATAACTATACATGTTCAATTAAAATGGACCTACTGTCTGCATTAAATAAAATATATAATAGTGTGGATGTGAATTCAGTATATACATTCATTAACTTGCTGAATGTTTTAAAATGCAGTTTGACTGTGTTTTTTTACTAGGTATAAAAGAAGAGCTATATAAGATATATAGAGCTATTTTTACAGTATGCCTGAAGCAAGAAGTTAATAAAGGTGAAACCACAATATTTGACATACTTGTTTGTAACTGCAAAAAAAAAAAAAAAATAAAAATTTATATATATAATATATATATATATATATATATATGCATGCCATTAAAAATCTGTGAAAAACTATGAAATACTATAACTGCAAAAAACCCCCAAAAAACATGAGCATTATACGGAAGAGGATTAGGGCCAAGCAATAATAAAAATAAAACCATCTCGAGATTAAAGTTGTTAAATTTCGAGAAAAAACTTGTTAAATTTCGAGAAAAAAGTCTAAATAAAATGTTGAGAATAAACTCATTAAATTACGAGAAAAAACTCATTAAATTTCAAGAAAAAAGTCGAGATAAAATTGAGAATAAAGTCATTACGAGAAAAAAGTCGTTAAATTATGAGAACAAATTCGTAATTTTTCGTAATTTAATGACTTTATTCTCAACATTTTATCTCACTTTTTTTTCTCAATTAACAACTTTTTTTTCTCGAAATTTAACGATTTTTTTCTCGAAATTTAACAACTTTAATCTCGAGATGGTTTTATTTTTTTATTATTGCTTGGCCCTAATCCTCTACCGTAGCATTATGATATTCATTGACATTATGCATTCTTTTCATTAAAGGTATTTTAATTTAAAGGGGTCCTTGATTATTTCACTTTTTATTTTACTTTAGTTAGTAGTATAATGTTGCTGTTTGAGCATAAACAACATCTCCAAAGTTACAAAACTCAAAGATAATGCAAAGGGAGATATTTTCTATTACAGAAATCGCTTTTTAAAGCTGCTGTCCGTAACTTTTTTTGTGTTCAAAATTTACAAAATTATATAATGAGAATGTACAACATGAATCCATTTTCCAAACCGTGTTTTTGTCTTACCCTGAATCATTATGGTACACTTATAATAAGTGTTTATATTCGGACTATTTCAGACCGGACTGGTAGGACCCGCCGCAGAATACAGTAACTGTGTGACTCGCCATAGACATACATGGACAAAAGTAGCTCCAGCTACAATGTTCTTCCACAAGACGCCTGCAGTTCTGTTTATTAACCGCTATAGAGGGCCAAAAATCACGGACTGCAGCTTTAAGGACTACAACAAACAGCTGGTAGGGACTACAACGTGCTTCTTCTCCGGTTAGTGACATCACTAACCCTAAAGTTCAGTGGCCCACCCACTGATTCGAGTACAAGTAGTAGTAGGTAAATAACAGTGATGCTAATACTGTATCGAGCAACTGAAACCCAGGGTATCTATTTTTACACAGTCAAACACACAGCATTGCAAAATATACTTGTACCCGTACACAGGCGTTCGATGCATGTACAGTTTAGAGCAATCTCTTGCCATGAGTCACAACCCATGTAAATATATCTGTATTCTTTCATGCTATAGTTGTACAAATGAAGGTACTTTCTAACCTCTTCACACAATCTGTTGTCTATATAAGCCTCCATTGTCGCTGTAGCTTGCATGCGTTCCAGTCTGTTCTGTTTATGCAGGTTTTCTTCGACTACCTTGTGAATCGGCGCCCCCAGGCATGGTTGCCACCTTATGAATAAATTAAGTAATTACTGCAAAAAAAAAAAAAAATGTCCATGTGCGACCTGTGCGTACAGTGTGCGCATACTCTTCTGATGATGAAATTTGTTATGCGCACTTCACGCTGACCCTCACCTCGCGTATGCGTAAAAGGTGAAGTATACTTTGGCTTCAGTGATAAACATTAGAGCCCTGCATTAAACTGCTCATGCTCAAAGTATATACAGTGTAGTACAATCTGTGGCGATCAGTGCTATAACACCGACTCACTTGCAAAGCATGTGTGAAGGATGTAACGTTGGAACGCGAGCAAAGTACAAAGCCTATCATTTACATAATACATAATAGCTTAGCATTCAAATACATTTGGATTTGTGCCTAATTGGAGACATAGGCGACATTATGGGTTCTGTTCTGAATAGGCTAACGTTTACAGGATTTGTTTGATTACCTATATGTTTATAGCTTGTTTACTTTTTAAACTGCTGAACCGGTCACAATTCTTGGATAACCAGTCAATTATGAGCATCCCTAATTAAAACTTTTCAATCTATCTCTATATGAGAGTGTTCTTTTAGCATGTTGTCTCGTTTTTCATTTAAAAAATAATAATGGCCATGATTTGTGGTCAATCCTAGATTTTGTCCTTGATGCTTGATGCATAGCTAGATGTAAGCAACGCCAATCTGGAAGGTTTTTTTTATTTATTTATTTTTTTTAAATGTATAGCCAATCACAGCAGTGGGCGTTTACACTGTCTCACAGCAGACATGCCCATTAAAGGGGACCTATTATGCAACATTCACTTTTATAAGGTGATTGAACACCACTGTGTATGTACATTGTGGTTAAATTTCATTTTTGAAGAAAATGTACAGAAGAAATCGATAAAGTCTTATACGTTTGCGCCAATCATTTTGCACCAGACTGCTTCATAAACAAGGGTCTTTTCGATGCGGGATTTTAAAAAATTAATTCTAAAAGAAGGTCAATACTGACTCTTCATGTGCAAACTTCAGATCCAGACAATGTAAGTATGTACATTATATGCCTTTCTAAAAGAGCTTGTTGGCACTCTGTACGGCTATTGTTGCTAAAGCTACCATCAGTTTTCACTGATGCTGCCCTCATGTGCTATCAGAATTATCAAAGCTAGTAAAAAATAGCACATGAACGCCCTGTAAGGTCGCCCACTTGAATGCAATGAGGTCGTAACCATGACTTCAGAAGTGGGAATTCTGATAATTTCTGATAGCATGTGAAGGCACCAAGAGACCAGAGCTATGTCATTATTTTTATCCCGCCATGCTCACCGTCTGCGTAATTCATAAACATGCATTTATTATGCACAGTACAGTCAGATGACTGAACAGATAAGGCTGACCGCTTCATGACAGTGCATGAGGTTGTTTTGTTGTTGCAGGAGCTTGAGCTCTTGAAGCTCTGCCCTCTTCTTGAAAGGGGGCTGGGAGCAGCAGCTTGTTTGCATTTAAAGGGACACAATTTTAACATGGTATAAAAAATGATATGTAGGGTATTTTGAGCTAAAACTTCACACACACACTCTAGGGACATCAGAGACTTACATCTTATTTTACATCTATGCCCCCAAAAGAGGCATAATAGGTCCCCTTTAAAACAGAATGCTCAAATCAGAGTGCTAAAATCAGGGTAGGAAAATGCAATTTATTTCTAAATTATGACATTTTTTGATGTAAAAAGCATACTAACAAGTGTACCCCAGAAAACATTATAAAATAATAAAATAATGCAGTTCATGACCCCTTTAAAAGTTAAAGAAATAGCATGCATTTTCTTTTAAAAGAGCAAACAAGTAAAAAAAAATATATATACAACAAATTTATAAAACATAGCATAGAGTTATGTTACCTTTATCCTATTGTATTTAGATAGAAACCTGAAACCTATTCTTGCGTAATATAACGTAAGACACCTGTCTGCTTCTCCAGATTCAAGATGCACAAATCAGTGTTGGAATTTGAGATTGACAGAATCAGCTGACCAATGGCAAGTACCTGAAGAGTGAAAGTAAAATTTGACAAAGAAGGAAACATACCTCAGCACATACCTGGACACAATACTGCTATCGCCTGTATGAGTAAGTTTAAAAACTTTTCTTTCTTTTTTTAATCTTCGATTGTATTATTTGTACTGAACAAATGTTATAAATGATTCTTGTTCTTTTCATTTAAGGTATCTGATCTATATTGTAGAAAAAACTACAACCATTCCCACAAACTTTAAGAGAGGAACAGCCAAACTTACTTGAGGCACCATTGAAGATGCAACTAAAAACCTTTTTTAAAGCAGCAGTTAAACTGTTTTCCAAAAAAAATGCCATCACTTCAGTTCCATTGAGCTTTATGTTGTTGGGCTTGCAGGCATTGATGGATGTCCAATTCTCATGCCCATGCAAAGTTAAGTGGAATGCACTTATTTCGAGTTTTGTCTTAATTGTACCTGCTCTCTTTGTATTTGTCATAATGCTCATGTTTTTAAGGCCTTGTAAATATAGCCATTCTCAAGGACAGGATAGCAATGGGAAACTGCAAGAACAAGACAAAAATAAAGCGTCTCAAGAGGATGGCAAAGGTGGACAATCTCAAGAACAGGACGGAAGGGGAAAATCTGAGTCTGAAGAAACTAAGCAAAGTTTTGTGACTGTTTTGGTGGCTTGTCTGATTCCACCGGTTGTGTGGATCTGTATATTCTTCATTGATGGTGATTATCTTGCATGTGCAGCAACAGACTGGAATGGACAGTATGCCTGTGATAAGAAACTGCATCCAATTTGTTTGAATTGGTGCAAACCTACTGAATCAAACCAAGGAGGAAATGAGACTGAACTATATGAACAAACACGAGAGATGGTTGATAAGTCAAAGGTAAATGCCACAGGATTTGACCTAACTCTCAAAAATCAACATAACCTCAGAATACACACAAGAACCTATATATTTGTAGCTATTGATTACATACTCAAGCCCAAATATACAACATACAATTAGTGATAGAAACCCTAATTTTTATTAGATTGCAGATTTATCTTAATGATTTTGGCTACTGGTTACTACTCTAATTATTGTAACTGTTCCATATCAGAAATAAATATAATATAAATATAGGCGTAGTAGAAATCAGGCTACCCTGGTTGCGGCATATCTTATGCGAGTCATTCGTTCCGGCATCAGATGCTTTGGTCATGTTTATTAGAATAATTTGTTCGGGAATCGGTAAACTGGTCAAGCGGTGCGTTCCAAGTGTTCCATCTGCATATATATGCCAACGCATTCTTGAAAATTGTATTTGGTTTCATTTTCTAACTATGAACTCATAACCTGTAAAAACCTTATAAAGGTATTTGTTTAATTGTGTTCTCCATTTATTGATTGTCTTCTCTATTTTTTTAAATTAAGTTTATAGGTTATAGCCTGGCCTTTGCCTTCTGCATTATAGCAATTATCATTGTGAGTGCTAACGACTGCAACAGAGATTGCAATCCAGCCTGCTGGAAAAGGGCATTTCCAGGAATTGGAGGAGAGGAAAAGAGTGATCTGTTGATAAAGCCTCCAAAGAAACAAAATGAGAAACACAAGATGGGCACATTTCAAGATGACGACTCAACACAGAGACGTTCAAGTAAAGTTGTAGAAATAGAAGAAAATGTTTAATAGATCAATTCAAATGTTCTGTTTATGTTCTTTGTCAGTTTTTGAGGTTATTTTGCTTATTTTGCTTATCAAAGTGCAGGAATTTCTCTCATTTATATTTCATTTGCCTTATTCTGTTATCAGTAATAGCATTCTCTCAAAGGTACTGTAAATTTAAATGTCATATCTCAGTCACACTTTGGGTCCAATTCTCACTATAAACTAACCATTAACTACAGCTTTTGCCTCAATAAACTCCTTATTGCTGCTTATTAATAGTTAAGTTTAGTTAAGTTTAGTTACTGGGTAGGATTAAGGAATGCAGAATATGGTCATACAGACTAAGGCATTAATATGTGTATTATAAGTACTAATAAACAACTAATATAACATGCATGCTAAGCAACTAGTTAGTGAGAATTGGACCCTAAACTAAAGTGTTACCCATATCTCTAGTCATGGTATAGTTTTAATCTGATGTGTATAACATGAAATTTGATTGCAATGAAAATATAAAGGCAAAAGTGAAACCAATCCCAAGTCATGTCATTTTTCTTTAAAAGCAATAGACAATTTTCATAAATACTTTGTATAGTGTACCTTTAATAAAAAGTAAGGAAATACTGACTTCTAGTTTATATTTTATAGGCTATGTATATTATGGCACGTCCTGATTTTGCTGAGTTAGATGCGTTCCTGGGTCAACATATTTTGTTGATCCTGGAACAACATTCCAGTCTGAAAATGTATTCTTAACTCTATTCCTACCCCTAACCCTAAACCCTAATCCCAAAAATCAGAGGGAAATGATAGATGAATAACACTGATGTAGAAGCACCAATTCATGATTTTAAGCCTAAACTTGACATTATCTGTAAACTTGTCAAATCTGATTGTTGATTTGAATGTTGTTCCAGGATCAACAAAATGTTGACCCAGGAACATGTTGAACTCAGCAAAATCAGGTTCTGCTTGTATGCACGTACAGTATGTATCTGTGTGTATAATTGAGATTGTTGATATAATGGAATATTAAGCTTGTGTGTTATAGTGAAGATTTATAATTGTAACATGTTAAATGGTTGTTTTGTTTTTAAAATATAATAAAAAAAAACATTTAATGTAGATAGAAATTGAATAATTGTGACAACTTACACTTTTAAAAAATTAATTTTGAAAAATTGTGGAAACTGACTATTACATATTGCCTCTATAATTCAATAAGATGCTATATATATAATATATATATATATATATATATATATAATGTAAGTACATAGTAGTTAAAGCCACCTAATATAAAGTAGGACCATCTGATTCCACCTGTGGTTTGGGTGCTGCTCTTGTTCTATGATGGTGATTATTTTGCCTGCAGTGTAACAGAATAGAATGGAGTGTACATTTATGATGATGAGTTACAAACAAAATGGTGAAAACCCACTGGAGGGGATGTAAACAGAGAGACTCATCTACAATATGAGACTCTTGATTTTATAGTGGTGTCAAAGGTAAGTTATGAACTGCAGTTTCTCCTACATTTGTAATATTAAAATGTATGTAAAGTAATTTGAAAATTTATTTTACTGACTGTACTGCACATGGAAGCTAATCATGTTACTGTTTTTATATAGTAAGACTTTTGACTCCAGTTGAGCCATTTAAACATGAAAACAAACCCACTATTAACACCTCAGTTAACTGAGCTTAAATTGATCAGTTATTGCCAAAATACAGAATAATTTTCTATTAATGCATCTGCATTTTTTTTTTCACAGATCACAAGATATTATCTACTCATTGTCTTCAGCATTATAACAGTGCTTGTTCATTGTGATTATCTACGATATCTGCAGATGTGGAAAATTGACCTGCATAAACAGAGATTCAGAGCAAGAAAGGGGGGATAGAACTCTCTCGAAGTCTAGAAGCTTAAAGGATTAGTTCACTTTCACATAAAATTTCCTGATAATTTACTCACCCCCATGTCATCTGTATGTCATCTATACTGTATGAAAAAACGGAACTGGCGCTGCATTCGTTCCGTAAGTTGAATTTTGACCTTCAACAGTGGAGTCCATTAAGTCCACCATAAGGAGAATAATCCTGGAATGTTTTCATCAAAAACCTTAATTTCTTTTCGATTGAAAAAAATGAAGGACGTGGACATCTGGATGACATGGGGGTGAGTAAATTATCAGGAAACTTTTATTTGAAAATGGACTAATCCTTTAAGAACAATTAGTTATTTCTGGTTGTGCTTGACTAAATGTCAGGCAAACAGTATACATAAAAGGAATGGATGGGTTTATTTAATAGCATTTTGTCTAGATTATTGTGAACAGCAACAGCAATCTCATTTACTTTGGAAGTTACTTTATGTCCTTGTGCATGTGCCAAAATCTCATCCTTCAGAACAGGTTCTCTTATACAGACATGCAAAAATGTATTTGTTGTATATGCTTGAAATCTTTAATGCCAGTTTCTAATTTCAAAGTACTCATCTAACTATAAATGACACATTCAACGTTTTCCAAAGTGTTTATGCTTAATTCAAAGTTTCAGATATCTGCTTTTGTGAACTTTTAAGTGTCTCATACAGTCAAAAAAAAAAAAAAAAAAGATTATTTTATTAGCGGCTAATGCAGGTAGGTTATTATAGCTCATATTCATTCATATTCATTTCACTAGGGTTTCAAAGTTCTTCGCTGCAGATTTCAAGTACTTTGATAACAAAATGATGATATGAATCCACTAATCCACACGTCTTGTATGTTTTATCTATGCGTTGTGCCAGTAATCCATTGAAAGAGTTGTCCGACTCAAGTCTCCAGGAGTTCTTCAGAAACTTTTGTGAGTATTTAAAGGCAGCAGGGGGCACTGAAAGTTCCTGTCAAACTAAATCCCAGTCGCACACCAGCCGGTGTACATGAGAACATAAAAACCATACTTAGAACGCAAGAGATTAGAAGCACAATTTATTCACCAAAGATTCTTAAAAGATCATTGATGATATGCAGAGACATGTCTGCTGCACAAGTAAAATTTTACTGTTTAAAATGAAGTTACAAAATTAATAACCTAAAGTCCTAAAGAATTATAGGTACTTTTTAAAGATTTACACCATTTGCATGGAATCGGTTTCTTTCCTTGTAAACACAGCATAGATGAAGTTATGCTCCCCCATAAAAGTTTGCAGGTGTCCTTATGAACTAAACTGATGAATTTATTAGACTGTGATCACAAATAAAAAATGTGCGGTAATAATTTAAAACACTTTATCCATGCCGTTTCGTCATAGGCCTATATCATATCAGATCAGGCACCATGTTTCCTCTGTGAACTAACGCAGCGCGAGTCGTGATGTCTGTCTTATTCGCTAACAAATTACTCTTTCGAGCCTATTCTGTTTAATGAGTCATTCAAAAAGATACGCAAAACACTCCTCACACTGGCTCGCTATGAATTGTTCAGAGCAGTTACTGATTTCACAACTAACACTTGATTGAAGTCATTTTTCAGGTGTGTCCGATTCGAAATAAACCATAACTTGTTCCCGCAGGCTATATTCTAATAACTGCAGGGTATTCTAATAATTAAAAGTAGTTTTGAATAGCCTTCACGACATGCTTTACAATCAGATGGCGTAGTTACGATTGTCACCAGCAGGGCCTAACTGAACCATGCTAACCAGTAACATATTGATTCCTAATCTATTATTTAACAATGTTTATGACCATTATAAGTCATTACACTTACCTCTGTGATTCCCACCATTTTTAGGCTTCAGTTCAAAAGCAGCAGGTTTGAATCTCACCACTAACTCAAGAGTAGCCTAATTACAGTGCAGAAGTCACTGTGTAACATTTGGCTGCCAGTCGGCTCTCAAAGTAGTTTGTAATCAGCCAAAAGTAGAAGCAGTGAAGAAAACCTCTTCCTTTTCCCCTCAAACACAGTTCATTTTCTTAATCACTGTAATTACTGTTTAGAAACAGGCTTTGATTAAATTTGAACAGGGACACTTCACCTTCTATTTGAGAAGGTAACTAATTAGGACATAGTTACATGGTGGAAAAGAGAATGTTTCTGGTACTCTAAAATGGATATTCATCATGTATGTTTCAAAATTATTTATGCATTGTGACTTTTTCTCATAATGTAAAATTTCATATCCCATTTCATTTCCCATATTTGTGTATTTTGTGTTTTCAATATAATGTGCAAGATGCCATCATCATCTCTCTATTTTTAGGCTATCGCTGTTAGAATATCTAAAATTATCAATGAATACTAACATGTCCTGGTTTTATTGTAATAAGTGATCTCATTGTAGAACCTTTAAATGAGAAATAATTCATTTTTCATCTATGTTTTCATGTTCTCACACCTCCTCAGGTCTTATCTACGAAAACACCTGGTCTAGAGAAGAACAGTTTTTTCTTTTTTTACAGTTTTGAAGGGAATATTGTGTGTGTCTGTTCATAGGTGTGCACAGATATGACATTTTATGAGTCTGTCAGACTTTGACACCACAAAACAAATCAATAAACTAAATCTGCACAGGTCAGTACAGACCAAATCGATCTAAATATATAGTAAAAAGGATATTTCATAGTTAAAGCACAAGTTCTCAACCTTGAGGTTGTGACGTGTCAATATTCTGTATCCTATATTGTTACTAGAAATAGTAGGCCCATTTGTATTAGGAAATGTAATTATAACAATATTTACTCCCAGTAAGTGGCGACAATTAAGTGACTGTCATTATAAGTGAGTCATTTGAATCAATCACTGATTTACTCAGCACAGCAGCACCCGATTCATTCAGTATTGCAACACATGTCTTTATGGTCCCTGTCTTCAAACCGCCATTGCTACTTCTGATGTTTTCAAGTTATTATTGGAGACTTGGACAGCAACAACAGATCCTAAATCGGTGCAAAAAATATGTTTTGTGCTGTTTTGAGACATTATAATTACAAATTATCCACCCCGATCAGCAGCTATATAAATGAGTGCTTGCGCATTCAGGCTTCTGAATTAGTTTTAATAACTATTTGATACACAGTAGTGGTAAATAACTGTCTGAAGCTCTTCTTATCATGATGCTGTAACCCCCGTAGCGAAAATTGTATTGACTTTCAACAAACCAACATCCAGACAGACCCCCACTGACCCCTGCATCAGCTCCACTCTTTCTCATTCTGTTTCTCTGCACCAGTCCATATCTTACATGCAGTGTCACGCCTGAACTTGCCTCAAACCATCCACCTCCACGTCTGTTTGATCCATTTTCTTAGTGAAGAGACAGGATATTTCTGATAACTCTGGATTCACCCACTGCAATGACCAAAACAGCTCTAAGATCTGAAGTAATTTAAAATAAGTACATGTTAAAAATAAACCAATGGTATTTAAAAATATTGAAATGTTATTATTTTATTATATATATAATATATATATATATATATATATATATATATATATATAGGCCTATATATAAAATGTACCATGGTATTCTCTGATGAAATTGCTGTACCATTGTACCACATTTTTTGTAAGGGATCTTAAATCATATAAACGCTATTTAACATTTATGAGTATACATTTAACCTTTTGATAGAGGAGGATGATTAATTAACTTGTGAGCACATGGTTACATAAAACGGGTCCAGCCTGATCTGTAATGATGTTTAATTAACAATAAATCACATATGGTGGACACCAGTGTGGAGAAGAACTCCTGCGGTCTACAGTAACGAACCTCAAAACGTCCTGCTGTTCGCTCTGTGAATGATGTGGGCCCGTAAAAACCCTTTTATACCCTCATTATAGTGTTTCTCAGACACCTCTGAGATGGAGGAACATCAGTACTACAACATTAGAGCTTTTAGTGTTGGCTCTGTAAAGCGGAGTTATATGGCTATTGCTCTGGGTACATAGCTGTGTTACCTGTTTAAAGGTTATTTGGCGTTGAAATATCCAAATGAACCTGAAGAAAATGTGTTAAATAATTGTAAGAATGTTTTGCACTAAAACGATTTAAAGGTGCTAAAGAGGATGTTTTGTTTTATACATTTTTGCAAAATTACTTGAAACTGTCTTTACTAACTGATAAAAGACTATTTATTAGGTGCACTGAAAGGAATAATATTAATATACATCATCTGTGCACGAGGTAGGGCCTTAAAAACATCAGCCAATCGTTTACGCGATGATCGGCCCTCTGGCTTGTCAATCACTGCCGTGACGTTCCTTGTGAGAGACGTGCGCGGATTGGCCCTCTGGCTTGTCAATCACTGCCATGACGTTCCTTGTGAGAGACGAACGCGGCTGCGTGCTCCAGTAACTTTCCACACTCCACAGACGCTGCATGCAATGTTTTTGTCAGGAGACAGGAATAACAACTGCAGATTATGAGTTACCTGCGGTGAGTCCAACATAATGAATCCAAAAGGGGGGCTGTTCTTACGCAAGCGCTCATTTCAAAAACTCAGTAACAGTCTTTGGTTTCTCAGTCAACGAAAAAATCCTCTCTATCACCTTTAAAGACAAATTAAATGTGTAATTTCTGTGCTCCCTTCTCTGTCATTGGTTGGCCAAACAGATAGCCCCATCCCAAAGTCACGCTATTGGTTGAGCCAGTGTTGCTATGTCAGATTGTTTGGTTTCTTAAACAAAAGTAATGTTTTGATACTGCCACAGAGGGGATCAGTGTAAATCAATTCACTTTTAGTTTTCTCTGCATGTTGAATCAATATTTTAAGTAAAAACAAACAAACAAACAAACAAACAAAAAAAACCTAAACTAACTTTTTTAATATGATACTCAGAAACAGAGCGTTAGGTGGAAAATAATGCAGGGTGAAACTTGATTGTATGCTTCAGGATTTGATTGTTGATTCATCAAAAGTGGCCTGTGATATTTTGGTTAATATTTTTATGCATAGGCTATATATATATATATATATTATATAGATAGATAGATAGATAGATAGATAGATAGATAGATAGATGATAGATAGATGTATACATATTAGGGGTTAACAGTACACAAACATGACGGTTCGGTATACATACCTCAGCTTTGAAGTCACAGTCCGGTACGGGTTCAGTACAGCAGGGTGAGAAAACAATTTTTTTCTCTCTCTCTTTTTTTTTAATAAAACAATGTTTTACTGAACCAACTGTGTCTCTGTCATATGTATGTATATACATACAATACAAATATGTATTGTAAGCATGCAAATTACACATAAGGCAGTTTTTGCATTAACTTCTGTTTCTCCAATTTGTTGTTGAAATATAATCATTAACAGCTGTCATAACTTGTTTTCATGACGGATTTATTTAAGCAACGGGTTAAGTAAAATATATAGGCTAATATTGCATTTATTTAGCGAAACTATATATATATATATATACACACACACACATTTTATTTCAATCATGACAACTCTGAAATTTTTAGCATGGTAATGGATATGACAATGTATTTGGTCTTGGTGGAATAGATCTGCTATGCTGCTGCTGAATTGCTGTTGCTGTAGATTATTGCTGTTATTGTAGATTATTGCTGCTGCTGCAGAGCAAGTACTGGAACTCGGATAGTGCTGGTGCACAAATAGCATACATCAATAACCCATATCAGATCTATACAGGTGAAGCTGGGGAAGGTGGAGGGTTTTAGAGGAACTCTGAAGCGCGCTGCAACTGCTATAGTGAATGTAACCAGCCATTTAAATATGTGAGCACCAAGCTCATTGGCTGCAGAAGTGACATGGGCCAATCAGTTTGTGCCAAGTAGTTAAAGCTATAATTATCATCAGCTGCATTAAGGACCCATCAGCCTAGGCCATGACTGAACTATGTATAACTGTATATTATTGTTATAATTTTATAATTATTTTAAATCTATTAAAGGGGTCATGAACTGCATTGGTTTATTGTTTTATAATGTTTCCTGGGGTGCACTTATAATGTTAGTATGCTTTTTACATCCAAATTTGTCATCATTTATAAATAAAAGGCACTTTTTTTTTTTAATTGGCTGACATCTTTGCATATGAAATAGCCAAGTATTATTCTCTTTTAGCACGTTTTTACTATTACAGCTCTCAATGTTAACTAATCGTGAAAAGTGTTGCATTACATTTAGATCTATGGCATTATATTTAGATTGCGGTATGAAAGGTTGCAGTGATGAACACTGTGTAGCCGATCACAGACATGTTGAGCGCATGAAAGCAGTGATCTCGTCATTGCAACTCAATTTATGTACACTAACAGATGCTTTCATCTTCACTAACAGTGCAAACGCTATATAACTAAAAGATTTGTTGAATAAAACAGGAGTTTTGCGCGTCAGTCACTGATAAACTTGATACTATTCAAGTTTATCAGTGACTGACGCGCTGCTCCAACGATTGCAAAGGGAGCTTTCTTCGATCGCTTTCTTTATATAATTTAATCACTGTTAAATAACTGATTATTTTCATCCTGCTAAGAGAAACAATGCAAGTTGACGTTTAGTCATGGGTTTGATTTACTGATACACAGACAAAGAACATCTGAATGTACATGAATCATTAATATCAGATCAGGCATTGTAATTAACAGTTAATTACATGTTGTTGCATTACTGTCAAGTCCAGGCACTGCACAATATTTTGTAATCCTCAACGGCATGTTTATTGCTTGGTAGCTCGATCTGGTTTAGCACCACGTAGGCCTATATTACTAAAGCCCTATTCGGACGGGATTAGTTTTACATGGGGATGTGGAGTAATGCAATTTTATCTCAGGATGTCTGTAATATTAACTGGCCAATTTGCACGGGGCAAGACATCTCAGTAAAACTAGCAGAAGTGGGAGGGGTAACTCGATTTATGCCCCGCTGTCACCTCCCTGTCGTCATGTGGGTATATGTTGCTTTCTTATACCATGTGCGCAAACCTGGCGCAAACACATCTAAATATATAAACTATAACAGTTAGGTCCGGTCAAATGACTTATTAATTAAATTCTGATTGGATTATGATGGTAATAGGCACTTAGCTAAAGATAAAATTAGTTTTGTGCCTCTGATAAGTGCTTTCGATCTCCTTTTTTTTCTCTGAATGGTATGTAGAAAATACTTGAGGTTTGCAACAGACTTGTCCCACCACCTACAACACAAATGAATGTTTCTTCAAGTGCTTCCATGCATGAAAAATGCGCAGAAAACTACTTTTAAACAGGAAATGACGTAATTTTACCGTACATATTGACAACGGGTGTATTCGGATGGGATTAGTATTACCTGAGGTAATTTTTCCGGACCTTTTTACAGAAGGTAAAAGTCGCCGTAATCTTTACTGACGTTGTCCGTAATGATTACCAAGATGGCACATTCGGACGGGACTAAAATCACAGAGAAGCTCTGGTAATAATTACTTTACCCCTACCTCCCCATGTAAAACTAATCCCGTCTTTAGGCTACCTATTCTATTGCATTCATGTGTGATTCGGTGGGCGGGGCTAAACAGGCAGTGATGAAGTAGGCGTTGATCTTTTTCTGCTGAGGCGGTGCTTGCTGCCCTTTGACGTCATAGATTCCCACTTTGAAAAACCTGTCGTTTGCTGGGTCTGGTGTCAATTAAAGCTTTTATTGGACTAACAAGGAAGTTTTCAGCTCTAAAACTTACAGGATATTCTTAAAGTATGATGATGTCAAAAGCTCAAGAAAAATTTTATTTCTCAGTTCATCACCCCTTTAAGAAAAACTGATTCAAATGATTAAAATATTTAACTTTTTTTAGAAAGGTGAAGAAAGGTATTCAATTTTGACATTATTATATTTTATATTATAATTTTAAATACAAAGTTCTGTCATGAAACTCTAGATGGCTCAGGCTGGTAGGTCCTTAACTCAATCTGCTAAGGTGTTTTCTGTGAATGTGCGAGACTTCTGATTTATTAGCCACTATAAGGAAATAAAGAGAAGAATATTAAAGGGCAGTAAATTGTAAAACTGTTTGTGCTACAAACCAGTGTGTTTACAATTAAGACAATACATTAAAATAATATGGTAGGTAATACCAGTTTGCAATATTAAGCAGCATAATGAGCTGTTTTGTACATCTAAAAATAACTAAAAAATCTAAAAAAGCCAGACACATTAAATTTACAAATGGCCGTGTCCGCTCTTACCTGAAAAATAAGGTGGATAGGGCACAGCTGTGTAGCAGGGCGTAGCAGATGTGCTACGAGTAATTCATGTATGCTATATATTGTAGAGCAGCAGCATGTCTTGCACACAGCAGTGTGTTGTGCATGCATTGGCAGTAGCAATAACCAGCAGCAGTGAAGCAGATCTATTCCGCCAAGACCAAATATATCAACATTGTCATTACCATCCCAAACAATCCGAGAGTTGTCATGACAGAAATATATTTATTAATGAAGTAAATGGAGGCTATTTGGATTGTCTTTAGTGTACTCTGAAAAAAAGAAAGAAAAACAAACAAACCTGAAAGTCCATTTAAACAGCAGGTCATCAGATGACTGACAATCAGTAGCGAGAAGTCAGCTCCTCCTTTGACGTGGTTTTAGTTTGCGTTTTCTCATCGTAAACATCATGGGCGACATCTGGAACAGGTTTCAGCCCTGTACACTTTGTGATTCCCTGGGAGAGGGTTAGGATCAAAGCATCCGGATGATGTTTTCTCTCTTGTGAAGTAGCTTGAAGCGGTCAGGGGAAAGCTCTAGGAAAGGACAAGCTATCAGAGTCCTTCCTGAGCTTGATAATGCTCAGACATTGATGTCTTTGCAGGTTTGGCCTGAAAACATTTACAGTCACAGCTTTATAGAGCTTTTTAACAGCCGGTCGTAAATATTTTTCCTTTTGTTTACCCCACTATTTGGAGAGCTAGTGGTAAAATCCAGCCTCAGATGGGAATTTTTTGGAGGGGATGGTTAGATTTGCGGGTGGATGTGGGGTACACATATTGTTATGTTATTATTATTTAATAACATAACAATATGTTATTTGATATTTTCTAGTCCAAATAGATTTTGCACCAAATTTCAACCTGTAGCTTTCAACCATAAACATTTTGAATATATACATACATATATATATATATATATATATATATATATATACACTATATATATATATATATATATATATATATATCTATATATATATACACTATTATTATTTTTTTTATACTTTTATTCACTAAGGATTAATTAAATAATGTAGTAATGTTGTTTATATATTTATTTCTTCATTCACTTATTCATTCATTCAAATTATAAGTATATAAATTCCAACCTTAAGGCCCGTTAACGATAACTATAAAGATAACCATGATGATAACCATATTTGCGTCCACACCAACAAACGATAACACTCTGTTTATTCTAAGCACGCGCTGCAGGTTTGTCGTCTGCCACTTTGCAGGATGGATTCCGATTGGCTGTTATTGTTTATCATTCATCAGCTGGAAAAAATCATTCTGAAATTGATTCCAGCAATATTGTTTCTCTGTGCCGTTATCGTTGCAGTGGTGGTGTGGACTCCACTATTCGTTTATATTTTTATATTTTATTTAAAAAATTTTAGAAATATATCTTCATCATTATAGTTATCGTCCTTGGTATGAATAGGCCTTAACGATGGCATTGAAATAACTATTGGAGCTTTGCAAAGCCATAATCACATTTGTTGACCACTACCATGAATACTTGTCACTCTGCAGTTCTTCTCTAAATTCTTTGTTGTTTAAGGGTACGTTTACACAAAATGATGTACTAAAAACTGAAAAGTTTTGTGTACAGATGACAACATTGTCAAAACGATCCCCATTCACATAGATCTGTGAAAACAACTGAAAATGCTGTTTTATGCTGCCAGGCCAGTAGATGGCGATGTCACTTTGTAAAGAAACACCTATCATCTGAACACGTATACGCATGCGGTCACCATTTTCACAGATTTGCGATTTTGTAGTTTACACTGTGATGATAATAGTATCATTTTCAAAAACTTGCACTTTAACCCCGTTTTCAAAAGTTTGTGTTTTCAGGCCCTCAAAACGCCATTGTTGTGTAAATGAATGGCCAAAACGCATAAAACGTTTTCTGTTTTTAGTTGAAATCGGTGTTGTTTAAACGTCCCTCAAGACTTTAGGCCTGAAGTGGTAAAATATGACTTGGTTAACCTCTAGAATGCTATAAAAATGATAGCAAACTTGAAAAAGAAAATCCTGAATTTTTCAAATGGTACAAAAGGTAAAGAAAGCTCAGTTTTATAGTTAATCTACAAGGGTCAAAATAAGATTTCAATATGAACACGTAATATATTGGTGGACCATCCTCTGAGAAATATTCTGAAATAACAACAAAACTATATTAGCACAGCAAGAGTTGAAGTGAATAATTTTCCTCTCAGTTTTGTCAAAGTTAACGGTGTTTGAAACATGACTCTACAAACGCTTTGACGGATTTGGGCCTGATCGTATGCATTAACATTTCATAAATGACCAAATACTCCCTTAAACGATGTAACACTCGGTGTGTCGTGGAGAATTGAGACGGCTTGGCTTGTTACATGCTGATTTGACACTCAACCCCCTGTGAAGTTTGTTTATGAGCGCTAGAGCAAAGAAAGCAAGACTGGAGCCTTGTCATCAGAACATACTGACAAAAGCCAGTTTCAGATGGGGGGAAAAACACATGTGTGTGTTTGTGTTTGTGATAGCAAGACAATCTCAGTCAAAAGCTCAGCATGAAAGACATTGATAAGAATAGTTTTACCTAAAATAGCTTTAGAGAAGTTGGCATTAAATAGGCCTCCGTAGATCTGAACTTAAACTGACAGAAAAGTGTCTCTTATAGCACTGAGGGAATAATTAATTGTATGTCAGTGTCATTGAATTTCAATTTCATCTTTTTAAAATCAAATTTCAATGCCTTTATGCTTTGAGAATAAAGAAACCTGAAATCCGTGCTGCTAACACAGAAAGTCAGTTGCTTTCCCAGGAAAAGCTGTGCATTGGGAGGGATGAACATTTTAATAAGAGACCTTTGAAGTTGTATTTCAAGGTCTAAGAGGGCCTTTAGAGTGACAGGTTTCCTAAACTGCCACCTTTATGTGACAACATCTCAAGATGTATTATTTCAGAAGGGTTTTTATTTTTTATAATAAATCACCTTGTTGTTGAAAAGTCCTACTTATGTTTTTACATTTAAGCTGGTGAAAAAGTTTGTTCATTTTTTGATTGAATGCCTTTAGATAATTCATTTTATAAGGTGAGTGGGGTTTTCATCGTCACACATTAAATATAATCTTAATTTAAAAAGCAGATACACAAGAGCAGTATGAAGCATTGGAGATGAAAAACTTTTACCTTGTCTAATCCATATGAATCGATTGGTTTAGTCCAAATTTTCTAAAGAGACTTGATTGTTTTATATGATGAACATATTTAATTTGGGCTTTAATTCACATAAAACACTGATCAGCGAACATAAACTGAAGCTCAACCATTCTTGCTTGATGCGCAAGAACAAATCTCATTAGTTCTTGTGGAAGCTCAAATGTGCTGCTTAACACACAAGAACAAACCTCATTGGTTCTCGCATGTTAGGCAAGCATGATTGAGCTTCGGTTTACCATAACTGATGAATGTTTTTATGTGAGTAAAAGCTTAATCAGTTAATCATATAAAGCGATCATGTCTCTTCAGAAAATTTTGGCTAAACCGCTCAATTTATATGGATTAGTTTTACGATCTCTTTATGGACTTTTTGAAGAAAAAATTTAAAGGGGTAGTTCACCCAAAAATGAAAATGATGTCATCACTCACCCTCATGTCATTCCAAACCTGTAAGACTTTTGTTCATCTTCAAATCACAAATGAAGATATTTTTAATTATTGTTGTTAAAAGTACCGACTTCACTACCAATTCGATACTGAAATTTTAAAAATGGGATGATACCAGCATTTCCCCCTAGCATTTTGAGCGCTGTTGAGCCTCTGATTGGCCATTGTATTCACACGCTAATTGCACATAAACTGTTGAGCGTATGAACACAATGGCCAATCAGAGGTGTTTCAGAATCTGCTCAACAGCTCTCAAAATTGTAGTTAATGACAATAACCATGGTACAGACAGGTATTTGGTCACACTGTAATGAAAACCACCTCCAGACTCCAGACGTTTCCCACTGTTTTGTCTGGTGACTCAGTTGCTGAAAAAAAAAAAAAAAAGGATCTCCAAAGGCTTCTCTCAAGTGTAAAGTCTAGAAGCTTTTGTCGTCCCAGGCAGATGATCTGAGAAAAAAATTATATTTCTCTTATGATGGTAAACTATTTCAGAACATACCACTGGTCCTTGATCACAACTTCTGGGGATCTTCTATTCAAAGCTGCAGCTGAAAGGAAAATCCCTTCTCAGAGATGCACATCAATTGTCAGGAGGGATGAAGGGTTTTTTTCAGCCCAAGTCCAAAGGCTCTTCCTTGGCATGAGGTTTGAACTTTAATCCAACAGCTTGAGGGTGAATGAGACCCAAAGGCTTTCTCTAAAGCCGGTTCATGACAGGGACCTTGACTTCTGCTCTCAGCCAGACTGCAGGCATTAGAAGAGGATATAACAGCTAAAACTTCAGCCTCAGGCAGCGCAACCATCTCACCCACTTCCAGGTGGCATCCGAGTCGATCTGTGCCAAGGGATTGAGAGGGATATACACATTTGGCCAGTCAGGAATTTGGTTTGGAGAAGAACAAGCCCAGAGAGGCAAGGTGGTGGCCTGAGGTTTGAGACCAAAAGCTGGATGCTTCCAAGAAGATCAGTGCCGGTAATTGTAAAGTGCCATTGAAAAGTGCCAGATATTCTCAGCTACTAGAACTCACTCTGAAAGTGTGGTGAAATTGCAAGGACTAACATCTATTTTTTATTTTTATTTTTTTAATGAAAGGTTTCTCACTGTTTTTTGCAGCACATAGGGTTCAAAAAACCTTTAACGCTGCAAAGATGTTATATTTGGATCTTCAGATGGTCTTCTATGTTTCAGTGCATTGGTTTTAGGTATCAACAAAAGAGGTAAAATAAAGCCCATCTGGGGTCTTTCAAGCACATGTGTTAGCATTCAAAAAATTGTTCCCACAACAGCTCAACCCCTCAAACATAATTTAGCCATCCATTTTTTATGTTAGTAGTCCATTCTTTCTTTCCCACCCCCACACCTCTTTAGGCAGCACAACAATTTCAGCTGTGCTAATAATATAATTAATAAGATTGTTTTATAGTTTGAGGACTCTTATTATGAAGGCTATCATATGTAATTTATGTTTCCTGTTTTCTGTCCTAATTGGTTGTCATATGGCTTTTAGCTAGTACAAATGGACCTGTGCTTGTTTTTGTTCTTTGTCTGATGTTGTTTTGTAATCTCATTATTTTATATGGTTGTGGTTTCGTGCTGATGAGTGGTTACGCTTGTTTTGTATTGTGGAATCGGAAAGTTGTGTTCAGCAAAAATACACTAAGGTCTATCCTTAGTTTGTTTGAGACTGACCCACTTTAAATGGGGAAAGGGAAGAGGAATGGGAATGTGATAAAGGATGAATTTGGACTTCATGAGCACTTTTTTGAGCAAAATATTTTATTATAGTATTCAACATGAAATGATACCATAGGCCCAACAATATGCAAAAAATAGCATGCTGAATATGAAAAATGCTATTTTGTATTTTCTGTTGAATCAGCAGCAGAAGTACAGTATGTGTTAGGATATGCTACTGTGTGTATACTAATACAATACAATAAACATTAAATTTTAAAACACTAAAGAAATGTGATTTTATATACTATTACTGTAATAAAAGCATTTATCGATTTTGCTAGTACAATGCAGATTTACACTAAAAATATGATTATTAGAGTACATTTTACAAGAAAATACTATTTAAGACTTTTTACTTAAAGTTCTGCATTCAATTAGCCTACATTTTTTTACTTGCCGTTTCTTTGTAATTATTTGTGAAGTTCGCTAGCAATTTCTGAGTAAGAAAAAAAAAAAAATGTGTGTGTGGTCAATAATTTGCATTTAGCTTTGTTTAACCCATCAGGTCAAAAGCATTGAACTAGATATTAGCAAATTCTCTGTGGACCTCTAAAGTTCTTCTGTAAAAATCCCTTTCGCTTCAAATGGGAAGCATATTTAAGAGTGTGAAGCCTTGTGCAGAAACATCCCCCCATGGAAAAGCCATTTCACCCAATTTAATGTGGAAATAATCATCTTTTCTCCATTTTAGTTTCAGTAAATTACCTTTCTCCGAGGTTTTCATTGCTTTTTGTGAGTTTGTTTCACTAGAGAGACCCTGCAAGTGTCCTCCTACTCTCCATTTAATTGAGGGCTTCTGACTCGGAGTGCCCCCTTCACTCCTTCAAGACAGCTGACTGTTTACACGCACACACACAAGGGAAAAATGGTCCAAGACTTCTATTACTCCCCATAAATTAAGGACAGTATGTTGTGTGCAAGGAAACTTTCTTAGTCTTCTTGGGAGGAATACATGCCAACATCAGAAGGAGAGTGTTCAATCACTCCGCAAAATTTTTTTTGTGTAACAATCAAAACTTTCCGATGGGATCCCCGTGGAAAAACGCGTAACTGTGAGACTCAAACATGGAACTTTTACAATTCTTTTTAAAGTCATCCATCTGCATCTGGTGCTTGTGTTTACTACCTCTGAAGATACTTGCGCAGCTGGGTAAGTCAAAAACATCCTTTGATTAAATACGATGTTTTGAATGCCTGTGCGCACGATGAAGACGATTGTTTCGGTGTGCCGCAGCAGATTGCGCTATTGATGGAAATAAGGAGACAGTTGCACGTGCAACTTTTAATCTTTGAATTTTGAAATGAAATGCTTGATTGTTTACTAAAGAACTAAATATATTCCCATTTCAAAATGTTTCAATTATTTTACGTCATCATTTATGATGCTACTATATTTATTTAATTATTTTTATTTTGTTTTCATATTATTGCATTGATTTGTTTATACATACTGTATTGTATTTACTCTATTTTATTGATAAGTAACCTCCGGAAGTATTTTTTTTGGGTTACATTGATTTTTGTTTTGTTTTATCAATTGTTCTTTATTGTTATTAACTAGGTAACCTTTTTGACTAACCTCATAACTTTTTTTTAACTGTATTTGTTTATTTGTTAATTTATAAATATGATATATTGTTGTTGTGTTTTATGTTAATATGCAGGCTATTTTATTTTTACCTCATAACATGTTTAAAACATTGCGTAAGATTTTTGTCTGGCTGCGTCACGGACATGGTGTTGAGATAAATGTGCTTTCAATCCAAAGACATTGTTTTCATTAGTGCTCAATATCCCGGTTCTCCAGAAGGATTGAGCATCTGTTTGAAATCTGAGCGAAAGTTCTAACTCTGCGCACTGACATCCATTTGCGCACCAAATGGAGAGTCTGTCTGCGCAGTTCGTATAGAATTAACGTGCTCTGTGGAGAAAACGCCTCTCTCTGTCTCTCTCTCTCTCTCTCTCTGTCTGTGCATATGTTTTCAGCAGTCATTAGAGCAGTCAGTAGGTGAGTATTAAGCCTCAGGGGTGCAGTAATTGTGGGAATGTGAGCCTCATGATTGTGGGGTCAAACTGACTAGTGAGGTTGTGATATCTTTACTGTCCTTTCCTCCAGCTCATGCCTCACTGCCATTACAGATTATAGACCTGTGTAAATGCAGGCAGGCATTCATGCAGTTTGAACAATTGGCTTGCATATCATGTGCATTCATTTGTAATTATATTTAATTTATTAAATTATTATTTTTTTTATAGATCTAGAGACCTTAACATTTTGTAATAACTTTGTTTATCCATTTTTGGAAAAAAAAAAAAACAAACAAAAAAAACCTTTGTAGCTTATATCTAAAAAATAAAAAATAAAAATAAAAATAAAGTATAAAAAAAAAAAGTAAAAATAAGTACATCCTGATGCCACCCATACTGCTAGAAGCAGAATTTAAATGAATATCTAGCTTTCTTCTCAATAACAAAATAAACACACAACAACAATGACAGTGGTGAGAAAACAACAGTACAGAAAGCAGCTGATCATAGCAATGTGCATATGTTTGCACAAGATTTGTGATGTGGCACTCTTGTCAAGTCACGTCACATTTATTTTTACAGCACTTTATACAATAGATTGCTTTAAAGGGGACCTATTATGCAAAATTCAAAGGTGTTTGAACACAGATGTGTGTCTACAGTGTGTGTAAACAACCAGCCTATAATGGTAAAAATCCACCCAATACTTTTTTTATAATCCTCGTTTATCATTTTCAATCTCTCAGAACAAGCAGTTTGATATTTCCCCCTACTCCTACATAAGAATAGGGAAACCCTGCCCATGACTGGTGACCTGTTAGCATAGACACAACCATTAAGTGAGAGTCTGCCATCGCTGTTTACTCGCTGCATCAGCTAGATGGTTGAAGTTATTACTCAAGGATGGATCAGTACAATGTACATGATCCTCTCCAGAGCGATACTGGTCACGGCAGAGAGAGAGCTTGCGCACTTTATTACAGTTCATCAGAGTTGTTTTACGGATATAAAGTTTACCAGTTTATTAAGCACCCCTGAAAAGGCATAAGGTAGGTCTGTATATATTTGTTTACTGTTAGTTGTAACAAGTGTTTTTGTGTAATTCGCTGTGTATGTTGATGATAATACAAGGGAGAGACAGTTTATAGATAAAAGACTTTAATGCACACTTCTTGTACTGCGTTTTATTCAGCACTTCTGGTGATTTTCTGGAGTGATAACATACACGTCATCTTTTGTGTGATGTACAATAAACTTCATAAACTCATCAGTAAAGATTTGGCCATCATTCGGACTGATTCGCTACAACAGACTCGTACTAATAGTGGATAAAAGCAAGAAGACAACAAGATATAAATGCAATTAAACTAAACTATACCTGTTCTGTCTCCAAGCAGCATATATTCTCTGACTCTGTAGGCATCATTTTCAGAATCTGATTCAAACTAAACACAGCTACAGAGAGTTTCTGACATTATTAGTGCTCTTGAAGCTCCGCCCTCTTAGGATTTTGCAGCTCATTTGCATTTAAAGGGCACACACTAAAACGGCACGTTTTTGCTCAACCCCAAAAAGTGGCAAGTTTAACAAGTTATAAAACATTCTCTGTGGGGTATTTTAAGCTAAAACTTCACATACATACTTTGAGGACATCACTTAAAAAGGGGCATAATAGGTCCCCTTTAAATCAAGCAGCTTTACAGTATTAAACATGAAAAAAAAAAAAAACTGTGTCAGTATTGCTTTTGATTAGAATTAAAAATTCAACTTTCCAGTGTACTCGGATCTGACCTCAATGGACTAAACAGAAGAAATTAATCGGAGAACTTTTCCATTTCAAAGAAGGAGGAGCCTCAGAGCCACACCTCCCTATTATGTAATCACCATGGACCAATGGTAGTTTGAAGGTGTTTACTTTTCCAGAAAGTCTGCTTTGGCAAACTGTTTCTAACTCTCAAAACAAGCTCCAAATGAAATTCATTTCGGCCTGATTTTATGTCACACCATATCCAGGACCTTAAAGGTCCCGATATACTCATGGCGAAGTTCTTTTTCTTTTCTTTTTCTGCATAGGGGTACAATGAAGTTCAAAATACATGAGCAGCGATATACTGTTACCGAACATTTGACACCACACACACTGCTGAGAGCGGAGTTTAGATGAATATGGAAATATGTGCTGTGTGCTTTCCTCTCAATAACAAAATAAACACAACAAAATTGAGAAAACAGCAAGCATTTTTTAAATAAAGTGTAAGAAAAGCATTTGATCATAGCAACTAGGGGTGTCACGAGATCTCACGAGACTAAAATGTGACGCAATTTCTCGTCGAGGCAAAAGCAGTCTCGTGATGTTGTCATGACAGAGTGGTTAGGATGATTAGGAAAGAATATGCCACTGCCATGTTTACATTACGCCTCCACTGTCGTTTTGCTTTGTATTTAAATAAAAAACATTTAATTCAGTTGGATAACGGTTGCTGCCGCTCCATATTCACAGAATACGCGCGATCGCGAAAGTGAAAGTAAACGCGAGCGCACATTTAAACGCGATTTCAATACCCTGCATTTTGAAAGCGGCTCCCTGATGCATGCAAAATCTCTCAATATGAAAGTTATCTTAGGCTGGGCAGTGTAGTTGTAACCATCTCTCAGCTCTGTATCAAAGAAACATTGGTCTTATTTGCACTTTGAATATTGAGAGAGTGGTTATGGTTGCACTTAATGTAAAGTGTTACCATAAAAATGAATAACAGTTTTCTCTTAATCTTATTAAGCACAAATGGTAAGGTTTCATTTGTTAACATTAGTTAATGCACTGTGAACTATCATGAACTAACAATGAATGACTATTTTTATTAACCAACATAAAACAAAGATTAATAAATACTGTAGCAAATATATTGCTCATTGTTAGTTGATGTTGGTTAATACATTAATGTTAATAAATGATACCTTATTGTAAAGTGTTAACATTTTTATTTATACTGTTTTATTTCTATGATCAGTTTGTGGAAAGGAGTTCAGTTAGGAGGTCAAAAGTTGTAGAAGCTCATAAATCATGTGCAGTATAGGTCTGAAGAGACTGAGACTGAAGAGACTCATGTGAAATCATACAGAAGAGAAGTCAGTCAGTTGAGTTAGTGGCAAAACCTTTTACAGTGCTTGAGTATTGTTGTCTTTTACTGCATATGATAATTCATACTCAGAAAGTAGATGATTAGTTCAAACATTTCAAATACATCTGCAGAATATTTTTTCTAGTTATGTATTTCGCCATTGAGGATTTCTTAAAAATAGTGTGTAAAAATCTTGTCTCGTCTCGTGAACTCAATCTCGAGTCTCGTCTCGTCTCGTCTCGTGAGATACCTGTCTCGTCACACCCCTATAGCAACGTGGATATGTTTGCATGAGCTCTGCAATTCGGCACTCTAGTAATGTCATGTCATGTTTATTTATGTAGCACTTTATGCAATGTATAGCTTAAAATAAGCTTTACCATATTAAACATGAAAAACAGTGACTTTTCTGGAGTGTTTGCTTGGCAAGCTGTTTCGAACTCCTAAAACGAACTTCGTTTTGGCCTGATTTTGTTTGAAATGACGTCACAACAGTTCGTACTTCAACTTTGCTTGAAGTATATCGAGGCCTTTAAATGTATAGCGGTAAATATTTTGCTTCAAGTCTGATTTGAGAGAGGTTATGGATTCAAATTTTCATTTTTTTTTTTAATCCAGTCAAAAATGCAAAACATTTTAGCAGTTCATCTATGCTAAATCTGTTCATCTATATGGAACAGATCAGGAATGGTTCATTTTTTGATTGCATGTCACTAGAACCAACATTATTGTAATAAATATTATGTTTTTATTATGTTTTTGACAGGATTGTATGTTAATTATTTTGTGTGGAGTTTTGAGAATAAACAATTTGGCTAAATGTCTTTTTTGTAATTTTTGGTATCATCTCTTACACAATGTCCTCCCAGCGGTGTCCACTCTTCAGATCGCAAATGAGTCCTTCTCTGTTATATTTCTTCGGTGCATCATCAGTGTTGACTTTTCAGCCTTTATTAAATGTCTGACAGCTGTGCGTTTTGTTCATGTGATCTCATTCCTCATAAGCCTCACTCAACACAATTGAGTGAAAAAGAAATGTTACTGAGGCCTCAGGGTTTGGGTGAAGTCCTGGCTGACCGAGAGGAGGAAATGGATGAGTGCGTTTGCAACTGTGAAAGACTTTCGCCTTAATATCAAAGACAGTTTCCTGTGGTCACTGATATTTCATAAAAGCAACAGACCCAGACTCACCAAACAATTCTTTGAATGAAAATATCTCTCTCTGGGGCTGGAGAGTGTGAATATCTGGAGCTGTTCCTCTCCTGCTGTGTAATCAGCTCTTCATTCAGCCGAGAGGCAGACTGTCACAACAGATAACTCACATTTACCAGCCCTGCATCTCTTTCACACACGCACACACATATTGACTGAACTTGTGTGAAAGTTCTCCAGCTTTAACAATCCTTAAACACTACATGCTTAAAATAAAGATTCTTTGCAGCTTGTTAGGTTTAGCAGGATCCTTCTTATCGAATTTTTTTCGCTCTGTAGAAGTTGAGTCTTGAGTTGGCTATGTGGTTTTGGCAGGTTAAAGCATGACTTTATATCTTTATATAACATTATCTTACATTTGCAACTTTGTACGGAGTCCCTGGTGATGGGGGACTGGTGAAGTTTTGCATTCCCTCAAAGAAACTTTATGTTTGAAACTGGCGATGGAAATAATATAAGTAAGAAGGAAAACTGATATTTCACGCTCAATTTTTGCATTCCCTGAGAAATTTTGTTTGCTATCAAAGCTTTTACAATCTCTCAAAATGTTTCGAAACTTTTCAAGCGAACATAGAACTTTGATGGAAATAAAATGAAATGAGAGGAAAACGTACTCGGTTACTAACGTAACCTCGGTTCCCTGAGATACGGAACGAGTACTGCGTATGGGGAAAGGTCTCCCTTTTTCCCCGCTGCTGAAGCCTTTTTCAATAACGCAGTGTAACTGCACCGTCATTGGTTCACTCATAGACAAGTTGTTGAACCAATGACGGCGCGGCATAGCTGCGCGGCCTATGGCGACAAAGCGCGCGAATATTCCCGCCGAAATGGGCGGGGTTAAGGGCTATATAAGCAGGCGTTTCGCCATAGGATTTCAGTGTCATTCGACTGAAGCGACGACCCTGAGCCGCAGCCTCGTGGCACGGCAAGTATCGCAGTACTCGTTCCGTATCTCAGGGAACCGAGGTTACGTTAGTAACCGAGTACGTTCCCTTTCGATACTTCACTCGTACTGCGTATGGGGAACGAATTCAACCACGCCGAGCCACGGCTGGGAACGATATAGCTTGAAGTTTGGACACCTGAGAGGGGGCCAAAAAGACAAGCGAGAGGGCAAGCCCTTACCGAACCCTTGCGTTACACTTAGAGGAAATTTATTTCCATGATAGCGTGAGGCGGAGCTCATCTGAGGCCGCTAATCACACTGAAAGGACTCGAGCCTGTAAGGTCGGGACATCGAGATGGTAAAACCTGACAAAGGTGGACGGCGAAGACCAGCCGGCCGCCTCACAGATGTCTTGGATGGAAACTCCGTTGGACCAAGCCCATGAGGAGGCCATCCCTCTAGTGGAGTGGGCTCTGACTCCTATGGGGCATTTGGCTCCCAAGTGAGGAGTAGCACAGCGTAATAGCGTCCACTATCCAACGAGAAATGCGCTGTTTTGAGACCGGAGATCCTTTGGTGCGGCCTCCAAAACAGACAAAGAGCTGATCTGACTGTCTGAAAGACTGCGATCGCTCTATGTAGGTCCTCAATGCCCTGACAGGGCAGAGTAACTCCAGCCCTTGCTCTTCCGTCGAAGGGGGCAGAGCAGAGAGCGAGATGACCTGAGCTCTAAATGGCGTTGAGAGCACTTTAGGGACGTAGCCATGCCTGGGTTTCAGAACGACCTTAGAGTCTCCAGGCCCGAATTCGAGGCATGCAGGGCTCACAGAGAGGGCCTGCAAATCGCCAACACGCTTAACCGAGGCCAGTGCTAACAGCAAGGCGGTTTTTAGCGTCAATGGCCTGAGGTCGACTGAGCCCATTGGTTCAAATGGGGCTCCTTTTAAGGCCCTGAGGACCAAAGACAGGTCCCAGGAGGGAACGGTGAGGGGGGCGAGGAGGATTCAATCGCCTAGCGCCCCTCAGGAAACGGATGACAAGTCCGTTTCGTCCCACTGATTGGCCAGCAATAGGAGCATGGAACGCTGCAATGGCTGCTACGTAAACCTTGAGCGTGGAAGGGGTGCGCCCCATTTCCAAGCGTTCTTGGAGGAAAGACAGTATAGAAGATACATCACTCTCCATTGGGTCTATGTTGCGTGACGAACACCAGTCAGCAAAGACCGACCATTTCTGGTCGTAGAGGCGTCTCATGGACGGCGCTCTAGCCTGAGAAATGGTATTTAGGACGTCCCTGGGGAGGTTAGTAGGCTCCCATCGAGGGACCAGAGGTGCAGAGCCCAGAGCTCCGGCTGTGGGTGCCAGATTGCCCTGTTCGCCTGAGAGAGGAGGTCCCGTCTCAGGGGGATCGGCCACGGGGCTCTCAGAGAGAGCTTGAACAGCTCCGAGGACCAAATCTGGTTCCTCCAGAGCGGGGCCACTAGAAGGACTCTGTGTTGGTCTTCTCTGATGCGCCTGATGACCTGAGGGATCAGGGCGATCGGAGGAAAAGCGTAAAGGAGCGTGCTGGGCCATGAATGGGCCAGAGCGTCGACCTCCTTCGAGAAAAATGTTGGGCAATGAGAGTTGTCTTCTGAGGCGAAGAGGTCTATCTTTGCCTTCCCGAAGAGCTCCCAAATCCTGAGGACAACCTGGGGATGGAGCGTCCACTCGTCGGAGGGGACGTTGCTCCGTGACAGCATATCTGCACCCAGATTGTTCCTGCCAGGAACATGAGTCGCTCTGAGCGACTGAAGCCTCGGAAGAGCCCATTCCAGTAGACGTTTCGCCAGAGCGCATAAGCGGCTGGACGAGAGACCGCCCTGGTGGTTTAAATATGACACCACTGTCATACTGTCCGATTGGACTAGAACGTGACGCCCTGTCAAATGAGCCTGAAAGAACTGAAGGGCCTTCATCACTGCTAGCATCTCTAGACAGTTGATGTGCAGAAGGCTTTCCTCTTGGCTCCATGAGCCGAAGGCCGGTCTGCCGTCGCACACAGCGCCCCAACCCGAGTTGGAAGCGTCTGTTGCTAGCACCGTCCTTCGTGAGACCGCCTGTAAGGGCACTCCGCGCTTGAACCATACAGGGTTCGTCCAAGGTTTCAGGGCTAGAAGACAGGCCTGATTGACCTTGAGGCGAAGGCGGCCGTGCCGCCAAGCGCTGGGAGGAACCCGGAACTTCAACCAGTACTGAAGAGGCCGCATCCGAAGAAGGCCGAGCTGTAGTACCGGAGAGGCGGAAGCCATTAGCCCTAGCAGCCTCTGAAAAAACTTCAGAGGGAGGCAGGCTCTGTTCTTGACTGAGGCTGTGAGCTGCTGAATCGTCAGAGCGCGCTCTGGCGAGACTACTGCCGTCATATGGACTGAGTCGAAAACTGCTCCCAGAAACGATATTCGTTGAGTGGGGCACAGCAAGCTCTTGGTTGCGTTGACCCTGAGACCCAGGCATTGTAAATGGCTGAGGAGCACGGATCTGTGGTGTTCCAGCTCGACTCGCGAACGGGCTAGAATGAGCCAGTCGTCGAGATAATTCAGGACTCGGATTCCCGCCTGTCTGAGAGGGGAAAGTGCCGCGTCCATGCACTTGGTGAAAGTGCGAGGAGCCAGAGACAGCCCGAAGGGCAGGACCGTATATTGGTATGCCACTCCCTCGTATGCGAATCTCAAGAATCGTCTGTGACGAGGGGCTATCTGGATGTGAAAATACGCATCCTTCAGGTCCAGCGAGCAGAACCAGTCCTCGGGGCAGATGTGCGCGAGGATCTGTTTCAGTGTCAGCATTTTGAACTTCCGTCTCATGAGGGAATGATTCAAAAGTCTGAGATCCAGGATGGGTCTGAGACCACCATCTTTCTTGGGGACCAGAAAATAGCGGCTGTAGAAGCCTGACTCGCTTTCCGCGGGGGGAACTATTTCCACAGCCCCTTTTCTTAGCAACGTCATGACTTCGGCTCGGAGGACATGGGCGTCGTCCGGATTGACCAAAGTTTGAAGCACCCTGCCGAAGCGAGGGGGCCGGCGTGCAAACTGGAGCGAGTAACCCTGAGTTACGATCCCCATGACCCAATCTGACACATCGGGGATGGCCTGCCAAGCCTCGGCCCGAGTGGCAAGGGGTTGAATGATATCGTGTGACAGACCGCCGCTGAGGGGGTTGTACACCGAGAGTAGCGGAAGAGGAAATTTGCTCTCTTTTAGATGATATAAAAATTTGTTCGCCGTGAAAACGGCGTTTGGAGTGGGCGCAACAGTTGTGGGCCCAGCTGTCACTTGAAACATGTTTCCCACGCCCGGATTTAAACGAGGCGGAGGGGAAAATGTTCGTGGGAGCTTTTGGGGTGGTCCGGTCGTGACGGGACGATTCCCCATCCTCTTCCTTCCTGGCAGATCAGGATGACTTCGGAGGCACCGGGTCCAGCACAATCTTGGGCCGGGGTCCCTGGCGTCTCGGGAAGGGATGGCGCTTGGCAGAGCGCGAGCGCTGGCGTTGCTCCTTAGGTGGCGCTGACTGCGGTGCTGCAGGTGGAGCGGGCTTGTGCTGCTGAGCCGACGCAGTCCTGGGGCGGCTGGAAGCAGAGCTGGAGCGCTTGGGCAGGAAATGTCTCATGGCCTGAGACGATTTCTGTGCCGCTGTGAAGCGCTCAGTGAAGCCATCCACTGCAGGGCCGAAGAGACCAGAGGGAGAGACCGGGGCGTCTAAGAAGGCCGTCTTGTCATTGTCCTTGATCTCCGTCAAGTTAAGCCACAGGTGGCGCTCCAACACTACCAGGCTGGCCATGGAACGGCCGATGGCCTGAGCCGTAGCCTTCGTGGCTCGCAGGGCAAGGTCAGTAGCGCTGCGAAGGTCCTTGAAAGCCGGCGCGTCAATCCCAGACTCGTCCAGAGAGCGGAGGAGTTTGGCCTGGAAGACTTGGAATATGGCCATGGAGTGTAGCGCAGAAGCGGCCTGTCCTGCCGAAGTGTAAGCTCGACCAGCTAAGGTGGAAGTAGTCCGGCAGGGCTTGGAAGGGAGTGACCTCTTAGCTTTCCATCCCACAGCCGCGGGAGGGCAGAGGTGAGCAGCCACTGCTTCGTCAAGGGGTGGCAGGTGCTCGTATCCCTTTTCCTCGGCGCCGTCGACGGCAGTGAGGGCGGAGCGGTGCGTGGTATGAAGGCGGGCGGAGTACGGAGCGCGCCACGACTTCGTCAGCTCCTCGTGGACCTCGGGAAAAAAGGGCGCTGCTCGCTGGCGAGGGGCTTGGCGGCGGCCAGGCAGGAACCACTCGTCAAGGCGACTGCGCGACGGCTCCTCAGGTGGGGCCCAGTCGAGGTCCAGCTCTTCTACGGCTCTGGATAGGAGGATGCGGAAGAGCTCGGCATCCATGCCCTGGCCATATTCAATGGGCTCCAAGGGAGGCGGGGGGGCGGGATCGTCCGATTCGCCAGCCCACACTTCTGCTTCGGAAGCCGCAAGAGACATGGAGTCGTCCTGCTCGTCGTCTGTTCTACCGAATGAGACGAGGTCACTCGCTTCCGCAGAGGGACGCTGCTCAGGCCGAGAGAACAGGACGGGAGAGGGTTCCCTCGGAGGAGAGGGCGAGGCACGCGGGAGCTGGGCCGGCGTGAGCTCGCCTATCTCCTGGCGCTGGGTCGCTCTGCCCCGCTGTCTCTTCCTAGCCGGCTCGCGGGAGGAAGGAGACGGGAGGGCGCGAGCGGCGAGATCACCCTCTGTGAAGAAGGCGACCCGCGAGCGCAGGGAACTGAGACTCATGCACTCGCAGTGCGGGCATGAGTCCCCAGCGAGCGCGCCGTCTGCATGGGGCTTGCCCAGGCAAGCGACGCACTCGCTGTGACCATCACCGTCGTGCAGGGGGGCCCTGCACGTGGCACACGAGTGGCGGGGCATCTGAGAAGACGCCGTTGCCGTGAAAAACGGCACTTGGGTGGCTCTTTTAGAGCGGCGAGGGCCGCGGAAGCTCTAGAAGCGGTGAAAACCGCTGAAATACGCTCTTTTAGAGCGGCGTTAAGCCGCGGTGAAGCTCTCAAGACGGCGCGCCGGATGGCGGCAGGGGACACACAGGAAGCGGCCGGGAGCGGGAAGCGGGAGGCGGCGACTCGGCGACGGCGCTGACGCTGCAGTCGGAGAGGGCGCCGGCGCTGTCCTCAGTCCGGCGAGTCCAGGCGAGTCCGCTGCGGGAGCCTCTTCAGACGGCGGCGAGCTTCTCGGCTTCAGGCGGAGATCAGCGAGGAGATGATGAGGTCGTCGCTGAAGGAGAAAACACTGAAATCCTATGGCGAAACGCCTGCTTATATAGCCCTTAACCCCGCCCATTTCGGCGGGAATATTCGCGCGCTTTGTCGCCATAGGCCGCGCAGCTATGCCGCGCCGTCATTGGTTCAACAACTTGTCTATGAGTGAACCAATGACGGTGCAGTTACACTGCGTTATTGAAAAAGGCTTCAGCAGCGGGGAAAAAGGGAGACCTTTCCCCATACGCAGTACGAGTGAAGTATCGAAAGGGAACCTGTATTTTGGTCACAAAAGTTTTGCGTTCCCATCCGAGTAACTTTACGTTTGATCGCAAAACTTTTGCGTTTTGGTCACAAAAGTTTTGCGTTCCCTCCGAGAACCTTTACGTTTGCTCGCAAAACTTATTTTCAAGAAGCTTTGTGTTTGCTTGGACAGCTCGCTCGCAAAAGCATTGAAATATTGTTCTATAGTATATAGGCTAGTTTTCTTTTTTGGGGACTTTATATCTCTCACAATAATATTTCTCACAATGCCACTATTTCTTATTAAAGCTTTATCTCACCTATTAAAACTTTAACTTTATCAACCGTTTTCATTTGTACGTGTACGTTTAGCACAATGATTGATTGACAGTTGAGTAGGTGGTCCTTTGTTGTAGTCTGGGACACTTCAAGATGCATTAGTATCATACGATCACTGTATTGGTTTATGTTTAATTTAAAACACCAGTACATAGAACTAATAAAAAGTTCTTTGTGGAAATTAAAAAGTTTCTTCTATGATATTGGGCTGTCAAACCATTTTTGCTTCTTTCTTTTTATATTTAAATTTCACTTCTGAAAGCGTTTTTCCATCTTCGATACTTTTGCAGTCATAGCTATTGAGGAGAGTGGACAATGTTCGCTTCTATTCCAAAGTTTTCAGTGTATTTTCCTGGTGTGGATGTGTCTGAAATCCACCCCGTCCCTAAGTCAACAAATTAACTGAGCAGTCTGAGGTGTTTACCCAGCAGCTCTTGTCCCAGCTTTTCTCTGGGGGCTGAAAACACGAGTGTTTGTGGAACCTTTGACCTTGCGTAGCAAGATTTGACTGTGGTTGTCACCTTTGCAAGCCCAGACGGATACCAAATGTGGCTTGCTGTCTTAAATAGTTTAAATATGAGCTTCTGACATAACCTTTTTTGTTCAGATCTTCTCCACAGACAAAAAAAAAAAAATCTCTGCTCTGAGTTTTTGGTGTGATTTCAGGTTGAATGAATGATAGAATGGAAACTTTTTCTTTTTTTTCTCTCTTTTAAGTTTTTCACTTTTTATTCTTATTATTTTATATATTATATATATATATATATATATATATATATATATATATATATTTCACGTTTGTGATGCCAATTTGCTGTGGTCAATATTTTTTATTTTATTTTACTTTGTCTTATTTTTATTTATTTTACAGTTGTGATGTCACTTTGCTTTTATCACTTTTAAATATTTTTATTTTATTTTATTGAATGTGTTGTCAATTTGCTTTTGTATGATATATTTTATTTTATTACAGGTTTGTGATGTCACTTTGCTGTGGTCACTTATTTATTTATTTATTTTGTTATTATTATTTGACAATGAGACATATCAAAACCATACATTGAAGATTTCCAGCATATGTCTTTCCAAATCGGTGAATGATGTGTTTGCTTGGAAAGTAAAGTGAGCACCCAGTAGATGCTTTTACTGTCATCGTATCTTTAAACCTGCCACCTTGAAACTCCATTACCTCCCCTTAAGAAACGTCCCCTCAAATCATCCCTGTTTCTCCCCACCAAACCATTATTAAGAATTTATAAAATGAACACTTAAATGTCTCTATCTTCACCCTGCCCCATTACACCTCTAAGAGTACAGCTTAGGACGTAATTGCAGAGTAATGATCCTTGAATTAGGCTGGAAAGAGCAAGGCATTATGGACTCTAAACCAGCCGAGACATGATCTCATCAGCGCTCCAGTGGGGCAGAAAGCCCTCTCGGCCTGGCCTCGTCTTCCTTCTGCAAAGCAGACAGGATTAGAGGAGAGATTTTCTGCTTTTTTTCTATGACGGTCAAAGGTCATCTGCCCTTATTCTTTATGAAGACTTTCTTTCAAAGGGTTGGGGGAAACATGTTCCTTTGAACAAAGTCTGTATTTGGGACAACACTGAGAGAAGATGTATGCCAAAATAGATCTTTATATATATTTAAATGAAAATATGAGCACACTTACCCATGTAAAACTTGCAGACACAATACTCAAGTGTTGCTATGGTGTTCTGAGTGGTTGCTAGAGCATTGTTAGGTGGTTACTAAGGTGTTCTTGATGGTTTTTAGATGGGTCCAAGACTCTAGCCTCTCTGTAATGTTCTTGTATAGATATGGCTCAGTGAAAGGGTTTTTTTTTTTCCCCTGCTTATTACACTATATTGCCAAAAGTATTGGGACACCCCTCCAAATTATTGAATTCAGGTGTTCCAATCACTTCCATGGCCATGGTGTATAAAATCAAGCACCAAGGCATGTAGACTCCTTCTACAAACATTTGTGAAAGAATGGGTCGCTCTCAGGAGCTCAGTGAATTCAAGCGTGGTACCGTGATAGGTTGCCACCTGTGCAATAAGTCAATTCATGAAATTTCCTCACTACTAAATATTTCACAGTCAACTGTTAGTGGTATCATAACAAAGTGGAAGCAGTTGGGAACAACAGCAACTCAGCCATGAAGTTGTAGGCCACGTAAAAATCACAGAGCGGGGTCAGCGCATGCTGAGGCGCACAGTGTGCAGAAGTCAAAGAATAGTGCGTAGAGAGCTTCATGGAATGGGTTTCCATGGCCGAGCAGCTGCATCCAAGCCTTACATCACCAAGTGCAATGCAAAGCGTCAGATGCAGTGATGTAAAGCACGCCGCCACTGGACTCTAGAGCAGTGGAGACGTGTTCTCTGGAGTGACGAATCACGCTTCTCTGTCTGGCAATCCAATGGACGAGTCTTGGTTTGGCTGTTGCCAGGAGAATGGTACTTGCCTGACTGCATTGTGCCAAGTGTAACATTTGGTGGAGGGGGGATTATGGGGTTGTTTTTCAGGGGTTAAGCTTGGCCCCTTAGTTCCAGTGAAAAGAACTCTTAATGCTTCAGCATACCAAGACATTTTGGACAATTTCATGCTCTTAACTTTGTGGGAACAGTTTGGGGATGGCCCCTTCCTGTTCCAACATGACTGTGCACCAGTGCACAAAGCAAGGTCCATAAAGACATGGATGAGTGAGTTTGGTGTGGAGGAACTTGACTGGCCTGCACAGAGTCTTGACCTCAACCCAATAGAACACCTTTGGGATAAATTAGAGCAGAGACTGTGAGCCAGGCCTTCTCGCCAACATCACTGCCTGACCCCACAAATGCACTTCTAGAAGAATGGTCAAAAATTCCCATAAACACACTCCTAAACCTTGTGGAAAGCCTTAGTTATAGAGTTATAGCTGCAACGGGTCGGCCAACTCCATATTGAACCCTACAGATTAAGAATGGGATGTCAATAAAGTTCATGTGCACGTAAAGGTAGGCGTCCCAAAACTTTTGGCAATATAGTGTATGATTTGCAAGGAAAGTAAAATTTATTAGGGTTTTTTGTTTTTTGCATTTTTGTTTGGACTGCTGCTCTAAATTTTTTAATTAGTCTAAATTTAAAACAATTCTTAGTTGCTTATTTTTAAGGCATAATGTTGCTCAGCCATTGTGGTTTGGTGTTTGTTTTATTTTATTTATTTTGTTTATTTATTTTATTTTTTACTAAGTTAAATTTGTCCAAACAGTTGTTTATGTTTTGTTTTGTTTAGTTTTGTTGCTTTGCTGACTATTTTTTTCTTTTTTCCTTTGATTTTTTTCTTTTTGCTTTGTTGTGCTTTGCTGTCAATTTTTTTTGTTGCTTTTTTTCTTTTTGTTTTGTTTTGCTTTGCTTAGCTGTTTTGTTACTTTTCTGACATTATCACCAAGTGAAAGTCCTTTGTACTGTCTAAAGTCTACATTTTCCCACTAGTCTGTTTTGTCTATAACGGCTGCTATCTGTCCTGTCTCAACTTCCATTATACACTAGCAGTGATGGCATGACGCCCAGCCCAAACTTTCTATTAGCATGTTCAGGGGGAGCATTAGAGGATTACCAGTGTACTGGTGGCCTCAGGCATCCTTATACAAAAAGTGACACAGGGGCTGTCGCTCTCCCTTACCTGCGCAATTAGCCAATATGGTGACATCTGACCCACTTTGGCTCTGAGATAACGGAAGGAGAAGGGTAAGGTGTTACAGATGTGCTGTCTGAAGAAATGGCAAGGGATTATAAAGGTTTTAGCCTGAAAGTCACACGTCTATTTTTGTCCTTCCGTTTTGCCGTGAGACCCAGACACACGTCGCCGATTCTGCCGACCTTTGTGGCGT
This sequence comes from Culter alburnus, assembly GCA_028476615.1. Taxonomy (NCBI): domain Eukaryota; kingdom Metazoa; phylum Chordata; class Actinopteri; order Cypriniformes; family Xenocyprididae; genus Culter; species Culter alburnus. Next base: position 105,118 of record JAOTNS010000996.1, on the reverse strand, counting down.
AAAGTTATGAGGAAGGAAAAAGGGGTCAGAAAAAGGTGTGTTATTTTTACCCCGGTTAAACGTCTGCCACTGAGGAGGTCACGTTAACCCCCATTTGGGTTTTAATGAACATGAGTGACGTTTTCAAGCCACTGTAATGACACAGTTTTCGACCTTCTCCTTCGCTGTCTTCTGAGCAATGACCTTTGTCTTTGCCGAAAGGTTGTTTTAAGCTCTTTTATGAATATAAAAGGTTGTAATTCAGGGAAACAGGCCTTTGTTTGATGGTGTCCTTGGTTCTTCCAGCTCCAGAGTGCTATCCCGGCGGATACAGGACCTTGAGGAATGCATATCGTAGCGTCGATTTTGACTCTACTGAACTTCAGAACACAGCAATACAGGATCTGATCTGTGACCATTCGTTACCACCCGGATGGTACCGATTTTCCATAAACAACAAACCTGCGGAGATGCCGACCCGTTGTGTTGAGGTGAGCATTCCTAGATCAGTTCTGACCAGTTTCCAAATTGCAATTTCTTGATATCTGTCTCTTTTTGTAGATGAACCGCTGTGGTACGCAGGCTCCAGTGTGGTTGTCTCTTAAGGACAGCTCTCTTCCGAGGCCCGGAGAGGTCAAGCAGCTCTCGGCCTGTGCCACATGGCAGTTCTTCCATGGAAGCACCAAAGACTGCTGCCTTTTCCGCATCCCAATCTCGGTCCGGAACTGTGGCGAGTTCTTTCTGTACTTCCTGCAGCCAACACAAGGCTGCATGGGATATTGTGCGGAAGGTACAATCACATGACTCGTTTTTAATACTTTACAAACACTATTTTAAAACCAATATCTAAAATGAATAACTTTATTTTACATGTGTTGAATATTGTGAAATCATGTCCAGGTCAGATTTCATCCCATATATATATATATATATATATATATATATATATATAATATATTATATTTATATTTCATCCCATATATATTTATTTTTATTTCAAACAACAATTTCATATTTTATTTTATTTATTCTCATTTTTTATTTTTATTTATTTATAAGATTTCAAAGTATAAAAAAAGTGTTATGCATCAGAACTGATCTTCTGGCAAGCCATAATAAATATTTTAATGAAAAAAAAACATCTAATTTATTTAGTAAAACCATTTATTTATTATATTAATATAAACAAATTATAATAGTATAAATAAATAAATATGAAGTGTTAAGACTAAATCTATTTTAATATTTTAATATCAAGAACTTATTTTTATGACAAATTTCCCATGAAATTTTTATTACTATACACTGTATGAATCATTTAATTTACCATTTACATTTTCTTTAATTAACATTATTTTCAATGTTTATTTTCAGTAGATTATTATAATGTCTTTGTAAAAATTTTTTATGTTTTTTTCCCCCCTAAATAAGCATAAATTAAAATGACTATGGCATTACAACAAATACACAATGAAATACATATAGTATCATTATTTTCTCTCATTACAGTGATGAGAATATTTTTTGCTTTTTTTTTTTTTTTTTTTGGCAAAGAGGATGTTGGTGAAAATGGTCATGAAAATAATGTTCAAAAAAAGTTCATTGTCCTTATGCAAAATCTAATGCAAAATCTAATGGTGAAACCACAAATTTAATGTTTGAAATGAAAATGCAGAATTAAATGCAGTTTGATCTTCTAGTGACATAGTAGACTTTAAAACATACAGCAAGACTTGTACCAGTAGAAGAAACAATGAAGAGTTTCTGGTCTATTTAATCATACATCTGTAGATGTTTCCTGTGCAACAGCCCAGAGAGAAACTACCAACTCGTAGTATGGATGATCAATATTTCTCTTTTTCTGGCCATGTTTCCTTTCTCACTTTCTCAAACATCTCGTAGATCCATATAAATGACTGTATCATCAACCGTGTGCAAGAGTATTCAGGTCATTTTTAGTTTGGGATCGATTTCTAGTAACTGAAGTTCTGCAGGGGAGCAAATCAGATTACTGGATTCATGAAGCAATATTTCACGGATTTATGACACTTCCATGACGGCTACAAGAAGAAGGAAATTGTTTGGGTTTTAAAGTTTTGGCAATGGGATGAAAGTCAGAGTTTCGATCCACAGCACGGTGTTGTTTGAACTCACATATAAGTCAGACTGATCTTCTGCCACAAGATTAAGGCCTAAATAATAAACAGGAAGTGTTATGCATCATGGGGCTGGCAAAAAAAAATCGAAATAAATATTTTTTTATTTAAAAAAAAAAAAAAAAAACATTTATGGATTTTAGGGGTCATGACATGGAGTTTTTAAATATTTTAATATGTTCCTTGAAGTTCACTTATAATGTTAGTAAAGATCATTGATTATAATGGGTTCTATTTGCTTTTGGGGTGACGCTCACATCCAGTGTAGGCAGGGCCGTTTCTAGCCTTTTTGACACCCTAGGCGAGATCCCTATTGGACCCCCACCCCCACCCGCACCCGCAATATGTTACGTTATCAGCTATCATTATTCAGTAATAACAGTAATACACAGTTCCATCTTTTCAATAAAACAACTATGCACATCCATTTTCAAAGGAAGTAACTGGTAAACAACTACAAGGACTTAAAACAAATTGACCTTGGCATATTTGAGCATATGTTTACTATTTTTAATAGCTTTAAAAGTGGACACGCCTAGACTTAATTGATGCAAAAGTGTCCATAATATCATCATAGGTCATCTGCCTGGAAAAATCCCTTTTTATGCTCATACAATCAGACATGGCATTGCCACATACCATTTTAAACCCTTTTGAAACTATTCTATATAGCTAAAGCTGTAAACAAGAAGTAAACACTTACAGTTAGGACTGGGGCTTGCCTCTGATGCTTCTCTTCCTACAGTATATCTGCCTTGTGATTCTCTAAAAATTTGTTGAGTGCACCTATCATGTACCATTAATATAAAACTCTCTAGCATAAACAAACAGATTCTCATAATCTACACGCCCAAATCACAATGCCTGTCTGTCTGTGACTTCAACTGCACTATTACAGCATAAAGAAATGCATTTATTTGATATTATATGCTATAATATCCCAGCTAACAATTTTTGGTTCCCAAAACGTTCCCAGAAGATTCTAACGTTCCCTGTTCGTTAGCCAGGAAAGTTTCTTTATGTAAATAGAACGTTCCCTTTAGGTTACCCCCCAAAAAAAAAAAAAAAAAAAAAGGAACCAATAGAGAACGTTCCCAGAAAGTTCTTATTTGGTTCCCCCCAAAAATAACCAAACGGGAACCATATTGAAACGTTAGGGGAACGTTCTGTGTTTACTGGGATGCTGCGTGTCGTGATTTATCCGTCCTGTGCTGATATGCAGTGTCATGTTTTGCTCGTGATGATGAAGCGACTAATTTGTAGTAGAATAGAACAATTAACCAATTAGTAACATTAGTATATTTCGCTTTCTTTTTTCTCATCCTCTTTTGTGTTTTTAAGATACTGAGCCCCTGATGGCTTTGACCTTTTCATGATGATAAAACTAAAACATTTAATCCAGGTAAGCACGAATGGCGACGTTCCCTGCGGCCTTCTTCACCTCGTTTCTCTATTCGCTTCCTAACAGCAGCGGTCACTGTCACCAGGGAGACTTGTCACTCAGATAATATGCAAGTAATCATGATGCCTAGAAGTGGCAAAAGTGCGAAATAATAATAGTAATAATATTTTTTATTATTTTTATTTTATTATTGTTTATATATATAAAACTCTTGGTGGGGAGGGGGCTCTCACTGGCGCCCCCCAGCAGTTTGCGCCCTAGGCGACCACCTAGTTTGCCTATGCCTAGAAACGGCTCTGAGTGTAGGCAAATGTCAGACGTTATCGAATGGGCAGAGCCTATGGTGCGATGATGTATAACTATTCATCAATATCTTGCTGTGGAGGCAGTAATATGCAAATGTATTTGCCCGTGTGACATCACAAATCACCCAATATCAAAACAAGCCATTTTTACAGCTTGATTAAATCAATGCTTTGTTTATAATGAAGAGGACGCTATGAAACTCACAGGATGTTTTTAATGGTACAAAGACCTCTTATTTGTCAAAAGATCATGGCAAATTTGATTTTTCATATCATGACCCCTTTCAATATGTATTTATTTGTATTTTGAGAGTATAAACAGGAAGTATTATGACTTTTTTTTTTTTTTTTTAGCTGCTTCACAATACACTAAACCTAAATCGTGTCCACCTGGTGAAACCGAAGTTAATGGTGTATGTAAGGGTAGGTTATTTTCAATTTTATTTTTGATTTATTTCATCCCTGTATTTATATTTCATCTCATGACCTCGTTTTTCTCCTCTTTGAAGCAAACGCTCCCTCACTACCTTCAAAACCCCTGGTGACCCCAGAGCTGATCGGCAGCAGTGTCCACCTCCGGTGCTTCTTCACTGGGGTGACGTCACCATGGCCGGTGGGGTATCAGGTGGTGTGGGCGAGATACTCCTCCAACACCATGAAGGTGGAGATCAGACGAGACACAACAACTCGACTGTACTCACTGGTTGAGATGGACGGAGTTCACTTCAGACTGGGAGAAACGGTAAAGGAAACAGTTTTAGAATGTGGTTTTAATGTAAAATTTAATTTAGAAAGTCAAATTTTGCTTAGGATTTATTGAGAAAGATAAGATTTAGTTTACTATAGCTTCAAATTTTTCAGCAGTGGTAGAAATAGGTGTGAATTGTGTAATTCAGGAGTCTTAAAACACCATCATCTTTTGATTTTTTTTTTTTTTTCTCCTTCTGGCGTAATGTGCTCCCAGACAGCCATTAAACTCACTTCTCACCAGACCAAGAAAGGTCCTTTGTGAGGTCCATCTTTAGTCATAATGCCCTTTGACCTCTTGTATGAGTTCAGAAAGTGTTCCAGCGGAAGTGAAATCAGGTCAAGAAAGAGTAAAGGTCAAATTGAGGCCACGTGTATACAAACCATAAATAACACTAAGGCGGAAAGTTGTCTTGAAGTTTTGATTTCGTTTTGATTTCATTCCTATTTGTTTGTTCTGACGTGAAATTTGAAGGAGGTTTGAAGACTGAGTTTGAGATGGGCTTCGCTACCTGTGGTCATAAAAAAACCCATGTGTTTTTACATCCCAGAGGCCCCCGTTCAAGAAACACCATCATTCTGGTTTGGGTTGTGAGGTTCTCTTAAACATGTGTCACAGCTGGGCTTAGTCAAACACACACACACACACACACACGCATACATACAAACACACCTTGAGCTCTCCATAATTCCCATATACAGGCAAAACAGACCTGAAAATCTTTCATACACACACAAAAGAACATTCAAACAAACAGCTCGTTTCAATCAATGCCATATATGGCTTTAAATGGCGTGTAAATGTTAATGTCATTAAATTCATTGATGGATTATGAAAAAAATATCTTTGATTTTTGGCCCCTCTGGTTTTTACAATGAATATAGCCTTACTGACATATTAATAAAATTGTTACAGATAAATAATGTTTAATTAATTATTATTGTCATCGTTATAATGATTTACAAATAAAAGTACAATAAAAGTGTTATTGATTTCTCTAGTTTGGTAGCGCTCAATCAGCATGACCTTCATGACAGTCTGGTTTGATTGACAGTTCTCCTGCAGTGTGTCCACCTTCCTGTTAAACTCCTCCAGCCCGCAGTCGGCGTCTAAAGAGAGCGCTGGGTTTTTCGCGGGAATTAAGGTAAATCCGGTTATATCTAATTCTTTATAATTATGATGGATCATGCGTTATCCTCAATGCCTGAAGCTATAATTACTGGCTAAATACACATTGCAACATTGCAAATATTATGTTGCATAATTATCCATGTCTAACAGAGCTGTATGATCATGTGTGATTTACACTGGCTTCGGCCAACCGCCCAACACTTTTTCTGCAGTTTGTTCCAGATGTCCTCTACATCCCGTGAGGATGCTAAAAAGCATGTTTTGAGCATACACAGCACAGTACCTATTCCCTGCCATGGGTTCGAGCACAACCGCCGCTGCAAAGTGTCTCTTGCTCTCAGCGTGCATGAATCAGGTGTGTGTATATTAGTATGTAAGTCACTGACAAACTTTTAAATGTTTATTTTTTAAGTGGACTTTAGGATTCTTTGAAACTGTTTCTGAATACTGATACAAATGTGTGTTTGTCATGAAAGTTGAAAGTGACCTGATGTGCATGAATTATCCTTTTGCTCTCAAGAACATTTTGTCTTTGAGTTTTCCCTTTCATATGAGGATGTATCTACTGATAATCTCTGTCTGAATGTCTCAGACAATGTAGTCGTTGAGGTTTCAAACGTGGCCTTATCATCCTGCTCGGTCGAACTGCTGTCCCAGCCCTGTCGAAACAACGTCTGTGCTCAGGGTACCGTGACTCTCACCGCTGTTACTGATTTCACCCGGGACGGGAACCGGGCCAGCTTCCTTTCCACTCAGCCTGCCGAAGGCAGCCCTCGCCTCTGGAGAGGTTACAACCCTCCTGCACTGAAGGTTAGCGAAACTTTAGCATGCATCTCAATATGTAATATTAGTTGCTTGAGTGGTTTTGTACTTAATTAATATCTTTCATTTAATAAGACAATCACAAAGTTCTCTTTGAAATGCCCCTTCAGGACAATGAAGTGCTTGAGATTACAATATACTTACATCGGTAATGTTTTCAAGGGGACTCGTCATAGACTTTTCTTGCTTTTTTTTACAACTTGACCCATGATGAACTATTTTGATACTACTTTTCACATCAAAATAAGTAGTACACTGCAAAAAATTACTTTGTTCCTCATGTTTTTGTCTCATTCTCGAGTACAAATATTTTATATTGATTTAAGAAAGTTTCGATATTTGTATTGGAAAACAACACTGAGTAAGAAAATCATTTTTGTGGTATAGAAGTAGGCTAGTAGTGTAGTGTCCAGCCATTGTTAGCTTTTTTGTAACCCTTCAGATTTGAAATATACTGTGACTCAGCCTTATAGCTCTCATAATTGACCCCTGCTGAAAGAAAGGAAGAGCCTCTAATAAGCCAGACACCGAAAGGACAGACAAGAATGCGGTAATTCAGAAGGAAAGAAACGTAAACACACATAGATCGCCAGTCTTCTTAAATAATGTGTCACCACCGGCCCCAGACCACCATCTGTGTTGTCTGTAAACATGAAAGCTGCTCCGTGCCCTTTAATAATGGGAAGAGACTGTACTCTTCTGCGTTATAATTAGGCTAGAGCCGACATAGCTCCGCAATGATTATCCCCATCAATGATGTCTAAATTGTGAATGTTTTGAGAGCAGAGCAACACTAAGTTAATTCCATAAAGTGGCTGCTCTGCTTTTTTGTAAAAGTGAAGTGTCATTTTTTTCTATATAAGCAGTAGACGAATTTGCACTGCAAAAAGCTTCCGGTATGAATGCATCATTATCAATGTTTTCTTTTTTCTGCATGCAGATCACAGTTCAAGATGTTCCAACAGCGACCTGTTATTCTCTGACTGACCCTCATATCATTACGTTTGATGGAAGGTAAAACATTTTAGATGACAAGGTCCTTTTTTTCTTGTAGCTCAGCTGGTAAAGCATTGCGCTAACAACGCCAAGGTCATGGGTTCAATTCTCAAGGAAGACAATGAATTTACTGAAGGCTTTTTATTTCTTCATTGGCATTTGCACTGGATGTTTTGAATTATTCTACATTGCCTATGATTATTTTGTGACTTTTACAAGAAAGGTGCTCAAATGGTACATTTTCAGGTAATGAGACAGGAATGTAAAGGTCACTTTGGATTTCAGATTTGTGTGGCTCAGATTTATCACTTGTACTCCTTGAATTTGGCTTGGAAAGAGGGATCTTTATAAAAGTGTATCACAGTTCAAGATGCTCCAATAGCGACCTGTTACTCCCTGACCGACATTCACATCTTTACATTTGATGGAAACTAACAACAAACAACGCCAAGGTCGTGGGTTCAATTCCCAAAGAACACAATGAATTTGCCCACGGCTTTTTATTTCTTTCTTTGACATTTGCTGGATGCTGGATGTTTTAAATTGTTCTAAGTAGCATGTGTGATTATTTCGACACACAGTAAGCTGTGTGACTTTTACATGACAGATGCTCAAATGGTACATTTTCAGGTAATGAGGTAGGAATGTAAAGGTCACTTTGAATTTCAGATTTGTGTGGTGCAGATTTAGTACCTGTACTCTTTGAATTTGGCCCAGAAGGAGGTATCTTTATGAAAGTGTACGGGAACTGTCCTCATTAGTGAATGTGTCCTTGACAGACGCCAGCCCTGTGCCACAATTTCCTCTAGTAGAGAGGCACACATGGCCCGAACGGACGATAGATATGGATTTAAACGTACACCATAGCTAGATGTAATGTATTGAGCAATGTGCGTTTACAGTGATAACAAATGTACAGAGCAATAACCGCAAAGTATCACGGTCACCATGCTGAAACTGTACTGTGACAATTACTGCCTCTGTTTCTCTGCCTAAATTTATTGCTTTTTTATGTTACAGTTCTTTTTACATTTTCTTCCTGCCTCTCCTCCACTTTCCCATTAAGTTCAAGTAGTCCTCTGAGATGTTGTATTCAGCTACTGTCTTGTCTTTCAGGGTTTTTAAGTGCACACTAAGGTTTCTGAATTTCATCTGTTTTACTTTTTAGCACAGCAAAACAGAACACAGAAAAGAAACAAGATAACTTTCAAACTTATAAGCAATGATGAATACAGCTAGATGTATCTATCTGTGTATTGTTTGACATACTCAATATTTGCTATGACGAACAAGCTACAGTAAGAATTTGAATGTACTAAACAGTTGTTGTTCCACCCAGGCGCTATGAGAACCAGCAAACAGGCACGTTTTTGCTTTATAAGAGCACAAAGCGTCTGTTCGAGGTCCACACAAGGCAAGTGGGATTGTGGGAGCCGACATTACGCTGTGGCATGCACCTGCGGTGTGGCTGCTCGAGAGGGCAACGAAGTTGTGACCTTTGACATGTGCAATGGGCAGCTACAGGAAACACGCCCGCATTTGTCCATCAAGGCCTTGGGATCATCAGTGACCAATCAGATTAAGATCCACGAGACGCATCAAGGGAAGAAAGTCACGGTATGGTTACATTCTAGTGCTGTGATAGCTAATAATATTGAATTAATGTGGATAGGTTTAACAATAAGAAAAGTAGACTTATGCTGCAGTGAAAATTCAGACAAAACAAGCGAATCAAAGAAAGACTGTGTTTCACTTATGAACCAAAACTATTGCAACTCACAGTATTGAATATATATTAGATTTGACTGAATACACAATAGACCGAATGAAACCTTATTGACATGCAAACTCAGGAAATCTGAGTCATGCTCACTGTGAAATGTATACAGTTCAAGTTCAGGACAGGCAGATTTTCAATTTCTTGGCAAAACTGACTGAAAAGTAAACACAGATCTCATCTGTTTTGAAAAGAGGCCTTTTCCCTACAAAAGGATTTTAAACTTCGGTCTCAACAGACCATCGGTCTCTCAGTGCAGCAGATGTTGTCATTGTTGCATAGTGACAGTTTTAATGAGCAAGTGTTTTGTGATGGCTAAACGTATCTATATTTGTTACATTCTGATGCAGACTCTTGACAAATCACCACTAATTTCCTTAATGTCCTTGCAACCAGCTGGCAGGGAAATGGGATCTTTTACTAACATGTGTATTTAGTTTATGATTGAAGTTGGAGTAAACTATGAATTAGATTAGGTATTTAATGAAGTCATGATTTCAGATGTTGGATTTTAAATCCAGTACATGTGTGGACAGACAGTGAAATATAAATATACAGTATATTAGCATAAATAAATAAAAAAATGAATAAATTATAAATCATATTTTTTTATAAAAATAAAAATAGACAAATAGAAATATATCAATAATAAATATAAATGCACAGCTGTTTTTCTTTGTAGATTTTGTTCCAGCTTTCTTATTCTTTTTCTTTTTTTTTTTTTTTAGAAAAATAGATGATATTTTAATAAAATACTGTACTTGACAACCTAAATACTTGCCTTACATATTTAACAGTCAGCATGGCCTGATTTTGAAGATGGTTTTAGTTTAATGTTTAGCATTACATATGTAAGAATTTAGGCAATTTTTGTTTGACCCCCTGCAGATCGTTTTTGCCTCAGGGGCGTTTGTGCGAGCAGACGTCAGTGATTGGGGAATGAGTCTGTCCGTCAGGGCTCCAAGTCAGGACTTTAACGCCACCAGAGGCTTGTGCGGGTTATTTGACCGGAACAGCCACAATGACCTCCATCATCCTGCAGGCACAAGCCACCGTGACAAAGACCTAGTGGAATTCATTCAGGGCTGGAGGTGAGTGATGCTTTTTACAACATCCATATAATCTATATTTTCACTAGAAACAATATATGGTACTTAAATGATCTCTTGAGTTTAAGACGGGTAATAAATCTAGTCAGAACCAGAGCTATTGTGAACTGGGCCACTAAGGTCATCTAATGAAGGACTTTTCAACTCCAGTCCTGGAGGGCTGGTGTCCTGCAGACTTTAGTACCAATCCCAATTTAACCCACCTGTAATTCTGCAAGTAATTCTGAACATCTTAATTAGCTTATTTATTTAGGAATAGAGCTAAACTCAACAGAACACTGGCTCTCCAGAACTAGAGTTGAAGAGTTTAATGTCTACCTAACTGACGGTCTTGGTCCGAAATATGAACTATAATGCTGGTAAGAATTCTGAGAGACCTAAAAGACATAAATATATGCAGATATATGTATGAAAAGTTTCCAAGCTCAAAACTTCCGTAAAAGATGCCGAACAAGTAGGGGTATTTAGGTGACTTGGAGAGCAGTTCTGTTTCAGATTAGAGTTTGCATCGCCATTTAACCTTGATTTGCTCGTTTTAATGTCAAATATAATTAAAGAAGAGGAAAGTCTCTAATCTAATGGGCTAACCTTTCTCGAACTCTAAATCCTCTCTTGACGCAGTGCTTGAGGGCTTAATTCAAAGGCTGATTTGAGACAGTCATATTTTTGTTTTATTTCTCTGTGTCAGGATCGTGCCTGGGGAGAGCCTGTTTGACAGCACGCCACCTGCCGTGGATGAGGAGATAAAGTGGAATTTCTGTGCTTGTCAAAAGGGATACAGCCTGTCCCTCCATTCAACACGCACCTCCGAAGGCCTATTAAACCCACCTCCCGTCTCCCGCTGCCTATCTCACGACAACACGGATTACACCTCCCTGTTCCCCTTCAAAGACGCCACTGCTGAGTACGTTGTTAAACCCATCTCTGCCCGTAACGTCCAGAAGCGGGAGACGTTGGCTGAAGTGTCAGGTGCTAAACTGAAGTCTCAGGTGTCCCAAAGTCAGGCAGACAACTCTCTTTCTGTAGAGGAGTTGGAACTGGACTCATTATTTAAAGTTGTCGCTCCTCACTTGAATGAATCTAAGGTGCCCTTACTAAGTTCAGGTGGAAGGCCTAAGAGACACCCTTGACTTTCTGCCCGTTTACACCATCCAGGCCCTAAGCCAGACCGACCTCGAAAGTTTTGCCTATTTCTTTCCAGATGACCACCGCGCTTCCAGCCGTCCAGCTGCTCAGCCTTCCTGGCCGACACCTAGTGGCCTCACTTCTGCCAAAGCTTTGGAGGTCTGCCAATTGGCCTTGGCGAACTCAACTGTGGGCACGGTATGCAAGAGTCTGCTGGGTCGGCGCCTGGAAGAAGCTGTGGATCTCTGCATCCTGGATCTTCAGTTGAAAGATGATTTGGCCTGGGAGGACGCCCTCATGCCCTTCCTGGAAAATGAATGTGAGAGAAAGTGGCTGGAGAACCGGACCCATCGTTCTCAAGAAGCTTCCAGACCATTGGGGGATATTGCGACTGCCCTACGTTGTCCGAACTTCTGTAACGGTAACGGGCGATGTGAAGAGTGGGGATGTCAGTGTTATCCAGGCTACAGCTTTTACGACTGCAGTCTCACAATCAGTAAGTGATCGGTTTGACATCTGTCTGTTGCTTCAAATGTGGTCCCTAGGGATCCTTGATTATCAGAAACACTCCGGGCTTAACTATGCAAAATATCCATCAATAAGCAGCCATATGGGGTATTATAATATTCTCTTTGTGTGACATACCTGCAGGGGGTTATGGAGTTTGAGTAGGGACCACAGTTGTAGATCAAAGTTGTCAAAGCTGTCTTTTTGTTTAGGTTGGCTGTGGAAAGTCTACATTTGTTATCACTTTCAGTGGACATGGTAGAGTCTCATCCATCAATCCTTTATTGAATGTTTGAAAGTTTTCTACAAAGGATGTGTGGTCAAAGAAGTGTTTTATTGATCAGAGGTTGTTCATTCACAGCCCAGGTTACTTTGTTAATGTAATTTCTATTAAGTATCAATTTTAAGGTGTTTTTCCTAAAGTTCTTTATAGTTGAGATGCAAATGAGACAATTGTGGACATAAAGTAAGGGTGCAAAGACGTAAAATCAAAGTCAAATGTAGTAAATCTTAATTTGGTCTTGGAAAAATTTGAGTTCATATTTAGATCTTTAGAATCTCGGTAGATCTGAGCATAGATTGTTGAAACTCTGGAGGAGATTATTAGTGTCTTTTTCTCAGAAGAACGTCTCAGGATAGGTTTCCTTTTCCAAATTCTTGCAATATCACTTCCTGTTTAAAAAGTCATATCACTTCCCATTCCTTCAGGTAAAGCGGGTGAAATGTGTCCAATACACGTAATTTTGAAGGAAATGATGAACAAATTATTTTTTTTATTTCCCTCTGTAGATAACTCTAGAGCTCGAAAGTTGTGTATTGCACAAATGGCAGTTGACGTGACAAATTCAGCAATTAATCATTGCATTTACAGGCATTGTTTTTTTAAGTGGCGGACTGTCTAGTGCAATGTGATGTTGTATCTCTATGGGTCAGTACTTTCAATGCTCTTTTGGCCAAATGTGTGTGATTAAAATCCTGTACATTGGCACAAGTACAGTGTTCACTACAATTGCCATTACCAGATGGTGGCCATGGTGGCAGAGCATTTCTGTGGCATCAGATGAATTTTTTTCCTGTGCCAGTTCTTTTCATCAAGTATGAATTTTTAGTGTCTTGTTTGTTGTACGCTTTCAGTTCCTTTTAATTATATTTGCTTTGGATGCTGTTATGTATTACTTTTCTTTACACTCCGCAAAGAATAATTTCCTGCTCCCTCAAGCATGTCTTCAAAGAAACCGCAGATGGCGTGCGTTTGTGCAAGTGTGTTTTTTTATTGATAATATGAATTATTTGAATTGATGTATGGAACTCCTTTCGGAACGGCAAAGTCGTTGAGCATGTTTATCAACTGATTGTTTCTGGCAATAGCGGTGAGGCTCAGAAGTGCCATTAGCTTTCCCAGCCAACCTTCATATAAATGAGATATTGTTATGCAGGTATGCTAACACCTGGCACTGTGCCAGACGCCCATGCCGGCTCTCTGATTAGCATTGGGATCTTCACTAAGCCGCTATTTCCCTCGACATTTTTTGCATGCACCCTGGGGCTGACTTGGTGACGAAATGGGAGTTTTAACACAAATTAGCGAGCAGATTAGGAGCGCTAGAGAGGGCTGTTTATCACAGACTGATGTTTTTCAACCTCTACGAGTGCAAGCTCTGATTTATGGTAACAGTGCTTGGATCAACGTGCAAGGTAGCACAGGGAGGACAGCTAGATAAATCTGCTTAATTGCCCAACTGATCATCGGCTGATGCCTCTTCCACATCTGGGAGTGCCATCCATTAGTTTTTTTTCTGAAGCCCATGACACATTTATGCCTAAGCGTTTTTGGTTGACTTTATTTGCACTTCATCCAGTCAAATGTGGATTTTTGCAGGTCTTCACTTTGTTTGTATCACTTTTTGCCTCATGATTTGTGAATAGTTATGTTAGCATGCTAACATACTATTATTTATCCTGTATGTAGTATAGTGTATAATCCTATATGTAATATAGTATACTGTGTAATGAATGCTAGTTTTTAATCAATAATTACAATTAGAATGATAATAATCTTTATAGAATAATCATTACACTGCAGAGGTGGAAAAGAAGTTGCATCTGAATTGGTACAATTATACATAATTAATGGTTTAAAAATAAAATTTTGTTTATTGAATATTTGTAAAAAATCAATATCATGCATCATGCAGTTGTCCTCATATTTGTGAAAAAAGCTCTTTTTATTGTGATATTGCTTAATTATATCATATGTTAGAATATAAATATCAAGATCTTATACAAGTACTTTTTTTGCAATCATATCTTGAATTTTGTGGGCATTTGTATTAATTTTGTTGAGATTTTTGACACAATCCCTTGTTGATTTCTGACCTCGCACAACAATAACAAAATAAATGAAATTAGAAATAAGTTATTGATTACAGTTGAAGCAGGAAGTTTTACATTTTTTAGTTTTACAAGACAAGACCGGTCCGAGACCAAATGCGGCCGAGACCAAGACAAGACCAAGAACTTCAACAAATGGTCCAAGACCAAGAACACTACAACAAAGCACACTGTGTTCCACAATTCATTGTGCTCAACCTGGCCTTTCAATTTCCAGATTGATGAAGGAACTGGAAGTAATTTTTACTGCTATATTTTCCATCTCTCTTTATTTGATTGGAAAGCCAAAATTTAAGACGTTTATACACAACGTTGAATTAATATCCTTTTTTATTTTAAGATGATAACTGCACGCCACTGTTTCACTTACTATATTTTTAAATAGTACACAGTACATTGTGCAATATTATTTTTTTCTAGTGTTCTTAAGTTAGCCTTGTAGCACATGTGCTCTGGTACATTTAGCCGTGGTGCTCATTTGGACAATGTGACATCAAATCTGGCTCATGACGTTAACCGACCCCATTCCCCCTCTCATTTTTTATCTTTTCTTTACACAAATAGCAAAAATGGGCCCAAAATAGAATATTGTAAATGGTTGGAAATATGAATGGTATAACAGCACTAATGCAGCCCCATGACCCTTTTAAAGGGACAGTGCACCCCAAAAAGAAATTTCTGTCATTATTTATGAACTCATGTCATTCCAAAAGCACCTTTCTGTACAATGAGAGCTCAAAGTGAACACATCTTTCAAGCTAATCGAACAACAAAATAATACCGTACAGTTTTGGAATGACATGAGGGTGAGGAAATAATGACACAATTTTCATTTTTGCCTAAAAGGAGGGGGTGGGAGAGAACTTTGAGAGAAAAAGAATTCCATTTCAATTTTCTGCACAGACTAGACAACCGCACATTACCTATTCTCCTCAGTCTTGTGGCACATTTTATGCTATTACTGCCAAAATGAAGGGTGTCCAAGAATCATTTCAAAATGAGGCTCTACTATTCTTTATTTCCCATAATTCCAGGTAGAGTGAAAATCAAGTCTATAGAAAAGGCAATCAGACCAGATTCAATACCTCTGCATATCTGGGTTTCATTCAATAGTGGAACAGTCTGGAAAACCTCACTATACTTCATTCAGTTGTAATATTCAGCAGTGAGGCAGGGGTCACATTCTGTAGAAAGGACGCTTGAATTCATCTCAGACTTTTTTTTTTTTTTTTTACAGCAGGTTCAGTGAGTCATTCGATCGCTCCTCATTTATCATTTCTCTTCAAACATAAAGCACAAGCGTTCGCCCTTGTGGCAGAGATTAAAAACTCCTGAATATCTCTCACGCTCCCTTCCTGGCCGGTCAGGGACAGTGTGTGAATGTGTGTACGTGTGTGCACACACTGCGTCAGTGCTCGAGGCTTGTCTGGTTCAGAGCAGCATTTTAGAAGCTCGGAAACAGAGTGAATCATGGGAAAGTCTGAAAATCACCTCACTGACCTGCTGAGCTGGAAATTTTTGATCTCCGAGGCGATTAGGAAGGTATATCTGTGGCACTCCTGTAGTGAGGATTAAGCTTTTTTTAAGGTCCTAGTTTTTGTGGTAAAGCCATAATGATCCTTGGTTGTTCAATTACTAATAACATTTTAATTGCTTGCTAATTGATTTTAAATTTACATAACTATGAAACGGGTCTTGTGCAGTTTGAACATTTTTGAAAAATTACACGCGCACCGTTGTGTATCTATATATCTATCTATCTATCTATATTAATATAGTAATCATTTATTTGACAGATATTTATATTATAGAAATTACTAAATATGCGTACAAAATATGTTTATGAAAATACATCACATGAAATAATATTTTTTTTTTATTTTATTATTTTTTTAATCTAACAAAACATTTAATATAAGATTTTCTTCTTCAGATGTGGTTCTTTCACTGCTTGACAAGTTTGTCTTCAAAAATAAAATGAACTTGATTGTCTCTGATGGTAGTATATATTTCCTAAACAGTGCTAGGGGGCGATTTGTTTTTGTAATTATTTTATTATAATTTTTTACCAAGTGTAAAATTACACAAAATGAGACCATCTGGAGGAAGTTCTTTGATGAGGCTAAAATTCATTAGCACTAACTTCTGTGCTTAATTGTTCTTCTCAGAGGACCATTTTCTCTCATATCTCTTATTGTTTTCCTTCTCCTTTTTTAGACATTTGCCATTTCTAGCTTAGTTTAGCATACCGTCCCAGTACATTCATTTTTGTTTGCATCTCAGATATGTGATTTAAATAGACTTCCACCCCGCGGAGATCTGAACGTAAGGTTATGCTCCACTAATAAAAACACTGATTTGAAATGAGCCAAGATGGGAGCGATAATGGCATTAATCAAGCGTAATTCTGCCACAGTACAGTCATTTCAGCCTGTCGCTGAAACTATATTAAATGTTGTTGTGTTTTATAAGGCCTGAGAGGCACCCAAACAAGCTTGTATTTACTCGTTTACATTATTCAAGAACTTCAGTTATGGAGAACGTTATATTCCCCAGCTCTAATTATATTGTAATATTTTCCGTATGTATCTGTTCTCTGTTTAATGGCAAATGCAGGCTGGCAAGGTCAGAATCCAGCAGGCTGAATTTTTAGTGATGTATTGTATAGCTTAAAGCTGGGATTGTTTGGTTTGTTTGTTTGTTAGTGGCAATGTACTTGGAAATGACTTTCGTTTTAGCGTCTTTCAAACTGCCAGTGTTGCATTTTTCCATTTGAGTCTCGTAAACTTTATTTACTGGTGGTTTTCGCAAAGGACGGGGCTTTTTTTGACAGCGCACATTTTAAAAGACTTCACATGAATTTACAATAGAGTTTCTGGGTTTAACGAGACTCCCATAGTAACTTTTCAATGAATTAACAATGAGTAGACTGCAGACTGTCATTTTTGTAGTCTCATTTGACTTTTTCTATTGACTTTTCTGTACTTGTTTTGTTTGAGGTTGGTGAGTTGAATGACAAAGGAACACAATGGATAAATTTTGACATTGCCACTTAGAAAAGTGCATACTACTTCTGAAGTTCTGTTTAATCCCAAAAATGCCTACTACCAAGCAAGTGTGTATTCATGTGTGGATTCTTGAGTGGTAAAACTGCAGGGTCAAGGCCCATCCACAGGCCACACCCCTCTGACAGGCCATGCCCCTGGAGACTTACAATCAGAAAATAAACTATTACTAATAATCTTCTTGATGTTATTTAAACAAACCCCTAACCATTTGATTATTTGTTCAGATTATGTACTCTGATTTTTTTTTTCTCTCTGTTTTTTTTGGTTTCCTTAGGTCAGCCAATAGAAGTCACTGATCTGGAGAACGGCGGTTTGTGTGACGTACGTGAGTTCGACTGTGACAGTGTGAGGGTTTTCGGGCTGGGTTTCATCGACTCACCTGACCTTGCATGTCTTGTGATCAGACTGAAGGTGAGACATAAATGTGTTTATAGGCAAATTATATATATATTATATTATATGATCATGTTTGAATCTATATATATATATATATATATATATATTTGTAAGCAATAAGATATGAGAGGCTGTGCTGTATCGTGAATAAGTCACAGCTGAAGGGAGTTGTTAGGCACGACGCGAAGTGGAGTACCTTATTGCTTTTATAAAATGGTTACCACACAATACAAATATTTGAGCCAAAAATATGTATCAATGCAACTTTCATGAAGTAAACTTTTTCTAAAAGCTTTCCTTCCGCCGGAAAAATAGTCCCTGACCGTGAACAGCAACAGAAGTTACATTTTCACGCCATTAGATGGCAGCAAAGACTGCCTTTATGAGTGTGTCAGTCAGTAGCAAGAGTTTTATATTGAAAAGACTGAATTGTTTTGAAAACGGAACAAGATGCAACTGACAAATGCATTGACTAGCGCTGTCAGTCATGTGAAAAACCCTTAAATGTTAAAAGGACAAGATAATACATCGGACATTTAAACAGATTTTTTATTATGAACATAGGACTGACCTGAAGGAAAATGCTAAATCTGAATGCAGGTAATAAACTTGCTCAATCGATCTTTTTCTCACAATACTCTTCTACATAATACAGTAAGATTTAATGAACAGTATCAATTGAGAACAAGTTGCTAAGAGTGGTTGCTAAATATATTTATTTATATTTATATTTACATTTACATTTACATTTACATTTATGCATTTGGCAGACGCTTTTATCCAAAGCGACTTACATTGCATTATTCTATACATTTGTATCTGAGTATGTGCAATCCCTGGGATCGAACCCATGACCTTGGCATTGCTAGTGCCATGCTCTAACCACTGAGCTACAGGAAAGCTATATTTATAAATGGCTAAGACCATGTTTGAATCTTCTAAGCCTGTCTTCTTTAATATTTCATCAAAGAGTCTTTATGAATCTTAGCATGGCTTTTTTTAATACCTGCTTGCCATCTGTTTGTATATTTAATTAGAAGTATGGGGGTAAAGACATAGGGGACATGTGATGAGATAAAGAAAGCAATAAAAACAGTAATCAGTCAACACAGCAGAACACATACAAAGAAAACACAGCGCAATAAGACCGGTAAACAACATGCAATTATGTGCAGTAATTATCGGCTGGTGACTCTTTTATTAAATTGTCTGTTTTACTTAAAAGTTTTATGCTCAAAGTTCATTTAATGATTTCAAATCACTGCCCTGCAGGGTTTAACCTTCATGGGTTTTGAATAATGTATAAAAAAAAAAAAAAAAAAAACCGACAAGGATCCCACCATGTAAATCTGAATATGTTCCCTGCATGCTTTTCTCTCATTTGAATTCTGCCGCTCAGATTTCCGAACTCAGGGACTCAGGGCGTGTCCAAATCCACTTTTGCTATTTTAACGACGGAAAAACGGTCCGTGCGCCGGGGCGCATTTTTGAAATGGGTTGTCCCTATTCTCTTAATGACTAATGGGCCTAACGTTCAATAAACCAATCAGAGTGTCATCTCCCATTCCCTTTAAGAGCGAGATGCACTCGCGCCATGGCGGATTGCTATTTACATGGCGGAATTTGTTGGCGGAAAAGCTGAACGCTTTTCAAGCGAAGAAACCGATCTGCTCGTGCGCGAAGTTAAACGTTTAGTTAGAAGTTAAACAAAGTTACATTTTTATATTTATGTAGCCTACACAATAATATTCTTTTACACTGTAATCCTTTTGTTTTTAATATTTGGCATGTTTGTGTGATGCGCATCCCTGTGTGTAATAAGCAAAGTCAACGCGCACTGTGGACGCGCCCAGAGGCGCAGTTTCTACCAACGCGCTCTAACAAAAAAATATTGCGCCATTGACTTTAGACTTTAGACCAGGTTTGAGTTGGTCTATGGCGCAGTCTATTTTCAGCACCTTAAAATAGCAATGCGCCGGCAATGCGCCTGAACACACCTCTTTTTTTAGACCAGCACGCCCATGGGTGCACTAACTGGCGCAAATGCATTTACTAATTTAAGGACGTGGCGCTGAACGGGAAAACGCGAACGGCGCCGGACGCAAACTAGCAAACACACTTGCGCTGCGCCTTGCGTCGCATTGCGCCGGGTGTATTATAGGGCCCAAAATGTTTAATTCAATGTGTTTCTTTTCTTTCTTTGTTAATTATTTGTCAAATTTTCTAGCAATTTCAGAGTGAAAATTGTAACCCCTACGTAATTGTTTTTTAGTGTAATGTTGTTCCAAACCTGAATGACTTTTATTCACTTTCATTATATGGAAAAGAGCGGCCAGAACATTTTTCAGAATATCTCATTATGTGTTTCACAGAAGAAACAAAGTCATACAGGTTGGGAACACATGAAGGTTAGTAAGGTGAAATAGGTGAAATATGAAAGTTAAATTCAATGCTAAAACTTTAGGATAGGCATATGTACTTCAGATATTTGACACCGTTTGAGTTAAAACTATACATTTTTGGGTAACACTTTACAATAAGATTCATTAATTAACATTAGTTCACTACATTAGTTAACATGAACTAATAATAAACTGCACTTCTACAGCATTTATTAATTCAATTCAATTCACATTTATTTGTATAGCACTTTTCACAATACATATAGTTTCAAAGCAAACAGAAAAGCAAATGGAGAACAATTAGTTTAGCTGCTGTTCATAACATTAACCAAAGATAGTAACTGGGTGAGTGAGTCTGAGCCCCGAACATTATCAAGAAGGCTATTCCAGAGTTTAGCCAAATGTGAAAACGCTCTTCCTTCTTTAGTGGACTTGGATATCCTGTACAACCAGAAGTCCAGAGTTTTGTGATCTTAAAGAGCGTGAAGGATTGTAGGGCGATAGAAGATCGGTTAAATATACAGGAGCTGAACCATTTAGGGCCTTACAAGTCAGTAGTAATACTTTATAATTGATACTGAACTTTATAGGTAACCAGTGTTGATAAAATTGGTGTTATATGATTATAATTTTTTTGACCTGGTAAGAACTCTAGCAGCTGCATTTTGGACTAATTGTAGCTTGTTTATTGAGGATGCAGGACAACCAGCTAATAATGCGTTACAGTAATCTAGTCGAGACGTCATAAGGCATGAACTAACTTTTCTGCAAACAGATAGCATGTTCCGTAGCTTAGCGATGTTCCTGAGGTGGTAGAAGGCTGTTTTTGTAACATATGAAATATGAATTTGCTGTCTAATATAACACCCAGGTCTTTAACTGTAGAGGATAAAGTAACATTACATCCTTCTAAATGCAAATTGTAGTCTAAGAGATTCTATGTGAAGGTTTTTGGTCCAATAAGTAATACCTCAGTCTTATCTGAATTTAATAGAAGAAAATTACCAGTCATCCAGTGTTTTGTATCTTTAAAACAGTCTGTCAATTTGGATAATTTAGAGATTTCATCTGGTCATGATGAAATATATAACTGAGTATCATTGGCATAGCAGTGGAAACTTGTTTTGATCTTAGGTTTTTCCCCGTTTAAATATACAAAATGGTAACGGTCTGAAAGGTACAATCTAAACCACCTTAATGCCTGTCCCTGAATACCAATGTAATATTGTAGTCAGTCTAAGAGTATTTTATGATCTATATAGTGTCGAACGCAGCACTGAGATCAAGTAAAACTAGTATTGAGATACAGCCTTGGTCAGAAGCTAGAAGGAAGTCGTTTGTAATTTTAACGAGCGCAGTTTCTTTGCTATGATGAGGCCTGGATCCTTACTGAAATTTTTCATAGATATCATTTTTTTGCAAGAAGGAGCACAAATTGAGCCGACACAACATTTTCTAGTATTTTAGACATAAATTTCTAAAGAACCTTTCGTGTCCTGGTCAGTATGTCGGAAGCAGTCCGGACACAATGATCCTCATTGCGGGCGATGTGTTTATTAATTTTTGTTAACATTAAAGGGTTAGTTCACCCAAAAATGAAAATTCTGTCATTTATTACTTACCCTCATGCCGTTCCACACCCATAAGACCTTCGTTAATCTTCGGAACACAAATTAAGATATTTTAGTTGAAAGTGGTTCAATATTAATATTATAAAGCGAAGAGAATATTTTTGGGGCGCCAAAAAAAAAAAAAAATAATGACTTATATAGTGATGGCCGATTTCAAAACACTGCTTCAGGAAGCATCGGAGCACAAATGAATCAGTGTATCGATTCTGCTGTTCGGAGCGCCAAAGTCACGTGATTTCAGCCGTTGGCAGTTTGACACGCGATCCGATTCATGATTCGATACACTGCTTCATGAAGCATCGGAGCATAAATGAATAAGTGTTTTGAAATCGGCCATCACTAAATAAGTCGTTTTTTTTTGCCACACCAAAAATATTCTCGTCGCTTTATAAAATTAATATTGAACCACTGTACTCACATGAACCGATTTAAATATGTTTTTAGTACCTTTATGGATCTTGAGAGAGGAAGTGTCATTGCTCCCTATGAAAGCCTCACGGAGCCATCGGATTTCAACTAAAATATCTTAATTTGTGTTCCGATGATGAACGAATGTCTTACGGGTGTGGAACGACATGAGGGTAAGTAATAAATGACAGAATTTACATTTTTGGGTGAACTAACCCTTCAATTTCAACATTTACTAATACATTATTAAAATCAAGAGTTGTATTTGTTAACATTAGTTAATGATCAGTAAAGTAACATGAACAAACAACAAACGGCAGTTTGACAAATACAGTAACAAATGTATTGCTAATGATTTGTTCATGTTAGTTAATACATTAACTAATGTTAACAAATTAACCTTATTGTAACAAATGCACATGTAAGACTTTTAATATACAGTATTTTAAATGTACCAAATTGCAACTTCATCATTACAAATGTGTCACTTCAAACATATTTAAAGACATGACATACAAGTTTCAATAGAAATGACATGAAATTGTATTATAGTTTACCATAAATGCTTGTCAGTACATTTGGCATTAAAATTTAAAGGGATAGTTCACCCAAAACTGAAAATTCTGTCATCAATAACTTGCCCTCAAGTTGTTCCAAACCTGTATGAATTATTTTCTTCTGCTAAACACAAAAGATCGGTTACCAACATTCTTCAAAATCTCTTCTTTTGTGTTCAGCAGAAGAAAGAAACTCGGGTACAACTTGAGGGTAAGTAAATGATGACAGAATTTTCATTTTTGGGTAAACTATCCCTTTAAGACATTAGAAATATTTACTTAAGTAGTGTACTTACTTAAATGGGTCAAAAAAGCACTCTAATGTTCAGCTAATTGCATTTAATATCAGTTTAAACTAGAATACATTTTAACTTAATTGTAATACTAAATAACATGCAATTAAGCGTCCAAAACCATTAAAAGAACATCGTTAAGTGTGAAATAAATATAAAGTCTATTATTTTAGCAATATGTTATGTTAAAATGTACTTCTTTTTTCTCCGAAAAATTAATCATTTTTCGTTGATGTTTTTTTAGCACATGAATGGAGTTTGGATCCCTGAAGAGGAAGGGACAACCAAAGCATCCTTCCTGAGCTCCAAAGCCGTGGACTGCTCCGTCCCACGACTCGGCAACATGGCCGTGGACGCGGTGGACTTCACAGCCAGCGAGCAGCCCTATGCTAGATGGGAGATTAAGGTACCTGTCCATCAATCTCAGGGACAGGGATCTGTCCGAGGGTTTGTGTGATTGATTTTCCACTGCCATTTTTTGCAGTGACTGAATGAATCAAAATGTCATCGGTCTGATAAAAGCAGGCCATCTTTTTTGAAACTTTCCATTGTGATTGAAAGATGAAGCGTTACCTTCTCTGTATTGGTGAAATGTAATTACGCACGAAGTCTCCTTCACAGTTTGTGGGTTTTAACGCTTAAAATCAGCCTGAATTTATGCCGGCCGCACGCGCTGTTTGAGGCTAAGCTAAATGATGCGTACCCGCGGGCACTTTAAAATGTTATATCTCGTCGAAATCATCAAACCATGAGATGGAGGAGAGCTCTTCTGTTCTGAATGACAGCCATAAAGGCAACACAATCATTTTAATCATTTTTATGCTTTGACAGCCCATATAGGAAACCAATTTGACTTTATGTTTAAGTATATGGCTAGCATAAACATTAAAAAGTTCGTAAACTCAATTCAGGTCTTGTGATCATTGACCTCATCGCTTGCTCCCAAAGTGGGCCTTGATCTATGCTGCCCTACAAAGCAAAAAGGCAGTAACTACGCAGAGTGCAGAACTGAGAAAAATGACTTAAAAGTTATCCTGTCATCCAGCTTAGTAGTTGTAGGTAGATTATTGGACATGTTGCTGTTATGTTACTTTATATTAGCTTATTCTTTGTACATATCAATCCTCATATTTAATTTGATATTTTACCCCTATTTTGCAGTTACTGTATTATTGCTTTGTATTACTTACCAAAAACGTGACACCATACCAAGAAAAAAGGCAGTAACTACAGATTCTCCAAAAACTATTTTGCCACAACTTGGGCTATGGGTGTCTTAGATACACTGTATTTGAAATAATTGGAACCATTTGTTTTCCTGAATATGGATAAACCAAACCCAAACTAATTTGACCATTTTAGGTCAATATTTTCCACCCGGAAGCTGTTCTGGTGCTGAAACGGCTGCTTAAAGTCTCACATTGCTAAGCTGTATCAAGGTCCAAATGGGGACCATTTATTTTAGGACCACATTATTATTTGTGAGTATTAGTTTAATGTGTGTCTGGGGGTGTTTCCGTATCTGTAATGTAGTATTTGCTATACCTACAAATCACATTAATGTTAAAGCAATCTTTGATTCCACTGATTCGAAACAAAAGATTCGTAAAGCTTCGAAGCTTCATAAAGCAGTGTGTTTTGAAATCGCTGTATTGTTGAAAAGTCGTTATTTTGTTTTTTTTTGGCAAACAAAAAGTATTCTCGTCGCGTCATAACATTAAGGTTGAACCACTGTGGTCACATGAACTGTTTTAAATATGTCTTTAGTAGCTTTCTGGGCATCTGAAAGTGTTAATTATCTTGCGGTCAATGCAGGCCTCACTGAGCTATCGGATTTTGTCAAAAATATCTTAATTTGTGTTCCGAAGATGAACGAAGGTCTTACGGATTTGGAACGACATGAGGGTAATTAATGACAGAATTTTCAGTTTTGGGTGAACTAATCCTTTAACACATCACTCACAATAAGACTTAAAGGAATAGTTCACCCAAAATGAAAATTCTGCCATCATTTACTCATCTAACCCATATTTCTGTTGAGCATAAAAAAAAAAGGACTTTACAAAATTTTCACTGGATTCATTGGGGGAGTCATACCATACCTGTAATGTAGTATTTGCTATACCTACAAATCACATTAATGTTAAAGCACTCCAAAACAACTTTTCTTTGGAGCAATATAGGCAAGTTAAACTCCAATTCAACAGAGCAAAACAAAATAATTGTGTCTAAGTGTTTCTAAAGGCTTTTTAAACTCTTAGGATGATAAATAAGATAAACAAGTTGATTTTATACGGTGCAGTATCTGTTTCAATAGGTTTATAAACACAAAGTACTGAATGAAATGAATACATGGGACAGATATTTCAAATTAGTAAACATAGATTACAGATTTATATATATATATATATATATAGATTACAGATTATTTTTATATATATATATATATATATATATATATATATATATATATATAAAATAATGGTAATAATAATAGAAATCAAATTAACTGGTGAACATGAACACCACATTTCATATGGTTATTACTCCTCATCCTCCACAACATTGCTCACAGGCAGGGAATAACAGCAGTTATTGAATATTTTTCCACCGCTGGTTGGATTATAACTTTGTGACATGATCAACAAAATGATGACATGGCATCGGCGATGATGTGAAGTTACAGAGGATAAAGTTACAGCTAGGAGCAGGGAGGATCAGGGACAGGTAAGCAAAGCTATTTAAAACATCGCCTGTTAATTAGCATAATGCTATCAGAATGGACCTCTGAGAGGAAGTCCCGCCCTGGCAGCTGACAAGTGCTTATATTTTGATAGCCTAGCCTCTTAATTTTTAATCTGTCACTGTTACTTACCATTCTCCGGGTATTTTCTTTTCAACGCCAGTTCGACCATTTTCTTTCCTCGGCTTTGTGCCATCTCAAACAAAATGTGTGTGAAGTTAGAAGGGTGAAATCGCAAATGTAAAAACCGTCCCGCGACTCGCGAGGATGCCGTGAAATCAGCTGTGTGTGTTCACCATGGAAACAGTAACTTCACTGCGCAGCAACACGGTTATTTTTTGTTAGGTAAAACATAACAAGAATACAGTAATGGATGTTACTGTACTCATGCTTTGTTTCACTAGGGCTTTTTGCAGTTACTGTACAAACAACTACCATTTTTCTCCAAAACGACACACATTTCAGATAAGATGTTTTGTCACATAACAAAGGATGCCTTGAATGTCATGAAAATGACAATAACTCATTTTTGACCAAAAATGCAGTTACTGCCTTTTTGCTTTGTAGGGCAGTATGTGTGTGTGTGTTAATGAGTGTGTTTACTGATGTAAAAAATGGATAGCCCGTGATGAGGAATCATTAACATAAATTTCAATGTTGAAAGAGCCACAGGGTGTCTCTGAAGGTCAAAGCAAAGACGAATCCATGAGGTAATACATCTCAAAATCCACCTAAACTCCTGCCTGCATTAATCTCAAAGGCTTGTGGGATTAACACTCACTGAGGGGTTGAAAAATTAACTTCGCTTTTGGATTTACACAAACTAGTGCTGCTAAAGACGCTCTGAAGTATTACAAGAAGACATGCTTTTTTTGCATCACCTGCCAGTGGCAGATGAACTAGAAAGTTTACCGACCATAAATATTTCTGAATATGCATTTTGCATTATCCTAATGAAAAATTTCTTTTAGTTTGCTATGGCAACACATATTTACCAGTTTTTCTCCAGTGTCTGTCTGACTTATATCCATATTCATGTCAAATTTACCAAGTACTGTAACTTGGTCATTTTCTAAAAAGCCATTCAATAAACAATGTGGAATTAGCTGGTAAATAATAATTTATGATAAATAATGGCTGTTTGACTACACATTACCTTAAAAATACAATAAAATAATTTTACTTACTTTTTTGTCCTCGAGTACTAGTATTACTAGTACTACATTCATTCAGGATATGTATTTAAACCTCTCTATCTCTCTTTTTCTTCTTCAGGTGACTAATGATGGTCGTCAATACAGCGAGGGAAAATTTTTAACCCTTTATGATGGCATTTGCCAGTTGTGTGTGACTCCCTCTGGACTTTGCAAGCTGAAGGTATAGTCTTAAATAGGCCAATAGATTGTAAATAGTACTCCATTCTTCATGTTTTTCAATTAAAGGGTTAGTTCACCAAAAAATGTCATTTATTACTCGCCCTCATGCCGTTCCACACCCGTAAGACCTTCGTTCAACTTCAGATCACAAATTAAGATATTTTTGTTGAAATCCGATGGCTCCGTGAGGCCTTCATAGCCAGCAATGACATTTCCTCTCTCAAGATCCATTAATGTACTAAAAACATATTTAAATCAGTTCATGTGAGTACAGTGGATCAATATCCAATATCTTGAGAGAGGAAATGTCATTGCTCCCTATGGAGGCCTCACTGAGCCATCGGATTTCATCAAAAATATCTTAATTTGCGTTCCAAAGATTAACGAAGGTCTTACGGGTGTGGAACAGCATGAGGGTGAGTAATAAATGACAGAATTTTCATTTTTGGGTGAACTAACCCTTTAACAATTAGCATATAAAATGTGAAGAAATACTTACATACTTGTACATACTTGTAAGTTATCAGGGAACTATCTATCTATCTATATTAATAATTAATGAGCAGTTATACATATTATTTATAAATAACCAATGTATGCAGAAAAAAATGCAAGAAAAACAGCAAATCACAATTCATTATGCAAATGAACTAATGAATACATTTTAATAAATTCTTCTCATTGTTATAATGAATTATATGTATTATATACATTAAAATGTAATTATAAATATAATTTATTAATAATATTTAAGTATATATAGTTTGATTTGAATTAATTACAAAAAAATAGTGGAGAAGAATATAAAGAAGCGATATTTCAATACTGTAATTGTTCCCTGATTGATTTAAAACCCTTTGAACAGATTCTGAATTGCTTTAGAATGAAGATTGTTTCTAGTACCGTGTTAAAACCATCCATGATTGTTTCTGCACAACTTCCCTTGTGGCCCTTCCATTTATTATCCATGTGTCCATCATCCTGAACTTTATATTCACTGTGCGCAAAATGACTTCCTACACTAATGGCCTGGATTTTCCACCGGAAAATAAGTCGCAGAGCATTCAAGTTTATAAGGCAAAAAGTCTGTCATAGCCGTTTAGTGTCTTAACTGCTCTCAGTGCAACAGGACAACAGCGATACGCAAGGCCGCAAGGGTGTGCGGTGGAAAAACACAGAGCGTGGATGTGGAAAACAGACAATGGCAGATATTATTCACGACATCGAGACCAAAGACTGACGGAGTAACCGATCCCTTGAGCACCTGATGTACTCGCTCGTTCTAACTTTCTTCCTCTGGGTTTTGGACTGCCACATAGCATGTAATCTCACCGTGAGAGATGAGTTATCAAGGTGGATCCGTTTGGTTTGTGTTTATCTTCTCTGCTCTGCCGCAGATGTCCTAAGGGCGTTGCGACTTACACGTCCCACTGGATATTAAAAACTTGAATTATAGAGATTCTATCAGTGCCAGGCTTTATGCTTTGATGATTTATAGCAAAGACGGTTGAGCTTTATCTCAAAGGTTTGACAGGGGATGTTGGTTTGAGCCGCAGTATAACCGTGAGCAGTTGCAAAATCTCCACGCTGGTGGATATGCCTGGAATCATTTCTTTCTTTCTTTTTCTTTCTTTCTTTCTTTCTTTCTTTCTTTCTTTCTTTCTTTCTTTCTTTCTTTCTTTCTTTCTTTCTAAATCTTAGTGCTAACAACGGCAAGATTGTAAGTTTGAATCCCAAGGAAAGCACAAATTAAAAGCACAAAGTGTGTAGTTTTTTCACACTATCATTTTTCATTTTAGCTTAGCTTTCTATGTTCACTTTATTTAGCTTATAGTGCTTATTTGTATTTTTAGTGTTATTATAATAGTTTTGAATTTTATAATCACTATCACTGTTAGTTTTACTTTCCTAGTTTTAGTTTAGTTTAGTACATTTAGGGGTATTAAACATTTTCATGTTTAACACCCCTAGTAAAAATTAATTATACCAAAATGTATTTGAAATACATTTATTTTATGCTACATATACTACAAATACGTTTACATATTTATGTATTTAATATAAATACTCTGCAATTGTACAATTTAGTGGTATACTAAATTGATATACTTAAAGTGTGATAAATTGGAACAACTAATTTTACTTAATGCACTTTAGTTATCCGGAAGTAGTGCTGAGGTCCAACTAAAGATATTCTTAAATGGTTAGTTCACCCAAAAATGAAAATTCTGTCATTAATTACTCACCTTCATGTCGTTCCAAACCCGTAAGACCTTCGTTCATCTTCATAACACAAATTAAGATAAATCCAAGAGGTTTTTATCTCCCATAGAAAGCAACGAAATTACCACATTCAAGGTCCAGAGAAGTAGTGAAGACATTGTTAAAATAGTCAACGTGACTACAGTGGTTCAACCTTAATATTATGAAGCGATAAGAATACTTTTTGTGCGCAAAAACAAAACAAATATAACGACTTTATTTAACAAATTGTCCTCTACCCTGTCAGTCTCCTACACAGTTGACGCAGTGAATGCAGTGCAGAGCATAAATACATAAAGCATAAATACACCATTTAATGCAGAGCATAAACTGATGCACTGCTTTAAATACAAAGTAAAGTTGTGTGATTAGTTAATTCAATTATCAGTCACGCAATAATGTAACAGGCATTTTCCACATATGAAGTATAGAGAGAAAGCGGGGGAGTAGTCATGTGTCTCGTCTTACAGTGTGCGTAATATATAGGCCTAATAATAATATTTATAACCGCTAGGAAGAGCTGTGCATGCAGGATTTCGGGTGTACTTCGCTGCTACTAGAATCGCATGCGATTTGCTGCTGTGTTATTGAAAATGAACTATGACTTTGCGCTTTCCGCGTCCCGTGTGAAACTGCCTTTTATGTCGAGGTGGTACTACCGGACCAATTTATGAGCGGCCCACCGGGAATTCTCCAGATTCTCCCGATGGCCATAAGTCTCAAGCGATATGCAAATAAATATGTTAACGGATTTGTAGTGTATTTAGTATGAAATAAACGTATTTTAAATACATTTTGGTATAGTTTTTTTTTTTTTTTTTTTTTTTTTTTTTTCACTAGGGAAAGGTGGGTTTTTCCATGTTATGTATTTATGTTATTATTTATTATTATTACTATTTATTTATTTTTTATTTAACCTAAAGAACTTTTTAAAATTAGTTTTTTAAAATTAGTTTATTTAACAATAATAACATCTCTTCTCTCATTCTTTCTCTTAGGAGAGAACGTGTAATATAGATGGCATGTGTTTTGCCGAGGGAGACTCCAGCCCTTCTGTTCCATGTCTCCTGTGTAACTCCACGGCCTCCAAATACACCTGGTCCATTAATCAAGGTAAACACAGTCGATATGAAGTTAAACCAAGATCTTACGGCAATAGCTCGCATTATTGAACATTATCTGTACTTGTTACACTCACACAGCACACCATTAAGCTCATGGGATCCGACCCAACAACCTTCTGCTGCACAATCCAATTTAAGTCTAATTTAATGTTAATAAAGACAAACCCATTAACATGAAGACCAAAATACAATCTGTGGTCTAGTATTTCATAACAATGCTGTAGATGCATTGAGCTCATATGGCAGATGTGGGTTCGAATCCCTGCTCTAAAAAAGTCCTATAAAAAAAAGTTATTTAGACTGACTAAATTTGATCTTTATAACATGTATTTAACTGAAAATTGTGTGAGGTACTTACTGTCATTCATTATCGAACTATAAAAGGAAGTTGGGATGATCTGAAAGAATGAGCTGCTACTACTTTCAGTATGCTTGAAGGATTCACCGATACCACTTTTTGAGTCTGATACGATACTTTTATTTTTACTACTTGCCAATACAGAGTACCGATACCTGTATTTTCATTGCATTTTGAGTTTTTTAAAATATTGGGCAGAGAAACCAAAATAATATGAATCGAATTAGTTGGCTTAGCAAATATATATTTTCCTTCAGTTATTACTCTTAGTGGTTCAGCAGCTAAACAGCAGCACGTCAGCTGGAATATATTCGCTGTGAATTTCAATTAGCTGACATTCATTTTTCAGATTTTACAGCATTGCAAAAACTGAAGTAAAGCATTAGGTCATAAACTAGTTTTTGGTTTTATTATCACACTGAGAAGATTTTAGGCATGTAGTGATATATAATATTTCATTAGGTTCTTTTTAGGTTCTTCTCTCTACTGTTTTCTTCTCAGAAGACCTGACATTTGCAATACTGGAGAATATTTATAGGACATTGATGAAGTATTGGATGTTAGTATGGCAAAGAGAAGGGTAGTGGATTTACCACAGTTAAGAGGTGTTGTTAAGTAAGATGCACTTTACCCGGCTTTACTATGGTAAAAACACTGATGCACACCCTAGCATGTTTTAAAGATTTTAAAAAATGCCATTAATCTCAATAAGCAATTTAGCAAAATAATGTTGTTTTCACATGTTTATTTTTTTAGTAATTTATGATAAATAACAATATTTTATTATTATTTTGTAATATTTATATTATATTTTTATTAAATATATTCCCAATATATTTATTTTATTAATAATTTTTTTTTTAGTAATAATAATAATAATAATAATGATTATGGTTATTATTATTATATAGCACAAACTCTCTTTTCTTCTCTTTTCACCACCACCAGTACTGCTACAACTAATAATAATAATAATAATAATAATAATAATATAATAAATAATAAATAATTTATTAATATAAAAATGCACCATAAAACATTATATGAGAATATTATATAATATTTAATATTATGGTATTTATAATAAACTAAATTACATTATACTTTAATTTTCATTTGTAATTAAAAGTAAAAAAAAAAAATAGTTTATTATTATATTAATAATAGTATTATTACATATAATAATAATAATATAATATATCTTTAAATTATATTATGTTATAATAATTATTTTACATTATACTTTTAATATTAGGTATTTTAATATTTATTTTATTAATATTAAATTATCATTTTATTTTACTTGTTGTTATTATTATTAGTATTATATATCACAAACTCTTTTAATAATAATAATAATAACATACTATTTTTATTTTTATATAAATAACTATAATTAATTTATGTTAATTGTTATTATTAATAATTTAATTTATTATTATTATTATTATTAATATAGCACAAACTGTCTCTTTTTCTTCTAATAATAATAGTAATAGTTATATTATTATTATTATTATTATTATATACTAATCAATAATTATTACATGTAATATAATATACTAATTAATAATTATGGTAATATTTGTATTAATTATATATATAATCTTAATAAACAATTGTAACAGTTTATTTTGGCTTTATTCATGTTAAAAACAGCTGATGATCATAAACAATGTCCTCAAACATATCTCATCCAGTCAGATATTAGAGCCAGAACTGTTTTATAGCATTTTAATTAAGATTTGTGGGCCTTTTTAAACTATAATACTTTTTTTACTAGGTTTTATAAAAACATTTCACTCAAAATTTATAGCAAAACAAGTACGTACACACACACACACACACACACACACACACACACACACACACACCAAATGGCAAGTTCTTTGGGAATCATGTTGCATTTCAGCACAAACTCCCTCTTCTTTATCCACACATTCCAACTACACATTCCTGTGTACAGCGAGAACTGACAGTAAACATCTGTCTGTTTGCCTGCACCGCAAATGAGGGCTGGACTGATGCTATCTGGAGACTCCACAGACACACCACATTCAGCTTTAAGGAAGATTACAACCATTCACCTCACACCCACTTATCTTCCTGCTAGTTATTTCCCTTGTGCTTTCTGCCATGCTTTTTGTCACTGTTCTGTGGCAAAATTGAGAGCCCATTTATTCATGCAGACAAATTAAATTTAGAAGAGATGATCATCAGAGTGAAATCAAGAAATTTAAATGTTAAGTGATTCAAATGAGCATTTGTACTGCAGCAGAACTGACGACATTGTGAAAAATAGACATCAGACCATTTTGAAACAATTGTTTATTTTTTTTACTTGGTTTGCATGTTTGCATTTATAAAAATGGCAACAGTATGTTTAGCTGAATTGTATCATGTTATTATGCATTGGGTTTGTTTACTTATAATGTCAGAGTAGATTTATGGATCCATTTTTTTTTTTTTTTCCATTTTCCAGCCAGAAACACACAAACTCATATACGTCATGCTGCTCATGAATGAGATTTTGAATATGAGTGACATATTGGTGCAGAAAAGGCTTTTATATTCCAAGATCAGGTTTGGTTTATTTTCTAGGGTTTTGTTGTGGATAATTACATATCACTTAAGATGGATATTTTTGCTCCACGTTGTGGTTTTTGTTAAGTTTCACAAGAACAAGAAGCGGAAAATAACCCTCGGAAACTAACACATGATGCTGTAAATCAGGCGCCGTATTCACAAAACATCTTAAGGCTAAAAGTAGCTCCTAACTTGCCGATTTAGGAGAAACTCTTAAAAATAATGGGCGTGTCAGTCCTAATTTTAGGAGTCCTAAATTTTTGCTCTAAGAGTATTTCACAAAGCATTTTAGCGCCAAAGCTAGCTCCTAAATCTGTGAAACATTACGAGTAGTCAAGAGGACTCCTAACTAAGATCAAATCACAAACAGTCCTAATCTATCCAAAGACACTGAACACTATTGAGGGAATAGCAATAGAGCCTTGGGTGCTGAACCTTTTCTTCATAAATATAATACATTCTGATTTATAGATTTGAATCTAATGAGATGGCAAAAAAAAAAAAAAACTTTAACAAATAAATAAATATTGTCTGATTACCTGTGGCAGTGGTTTTCATGAGTTCACACTTACAAATGATTGAATAGAGTAAAAATAAATAAATATATATTGGAATTAGCCCAAATTTCTCCTCGTATCCCCAGCTGAGAGTGAGGAACGGAGGGCGGAGGAATACAGAAAACTGTCAAAGTAACTATAGGTGAGTCGGCTCTCATCTGTGTATATATTCCTCCTCTCGAGCTGATTAGAAAGACCGTTTGATTGTGTTCCTCCCAAACTTTGTTTATGAAACATAATTTGTCACTTGAATTCTGCATTCTCTTGAGATGAAGACATCTAAGAGGTGGACAATTAACTGTATATACTAGTTTAATTAGTGACACTTAGCCTACATTTTAAAACCTTTATGGCAACAATATGGCAACATTTTATTTTGACTA
This sequence comes from Culter alburnus, assembly GCA_028476615.1. NCBI lineage: Eukaryota > Metazoa > Chordata > Actinopteri > Cypriniformes > Xenocyprididae > Culter > Culter alburnus. The sequence continues at coordinate 70,526 of JAOTNS010000996.1, read as the reverse complement.
TGGCAACATTTTTATTAAAAAAATATTTATTTAAATAGGGCAACATTTGTATTTTAAAACCTTTATTTTAATATGGAAACATGACATGTCATTCTACAATGTTTCCATGATTAAAACGCTGACTCCTCCCCCATCAGCCAATCACTGTGTGTTTACTCCATAGCAACAAGGTCAACCCCGCCCTTTCTCTTAGCTTAAGACTTCAGTCTATTCCTTAGTAAAAGTTTGTCTCAGCAGCTTTGTGAATAGGTTTTAAGAGAAAACTCTTAGCTAAGAACTTTAGGAGAACTCTTAGTGGTAAGATAAAATGTTTTGTGAATACAGCCCCAGATATTATCCCACATATGTCATCATGCCAAATATTACAAAAACAGATTTTCATTTTGTGCTTGTTTGTTCCATGTGCTGTCTCATTTTGCTGTATTTTGTATATAAATTTGGTCTGTTACAGTTTGCAGTTAATGAATAGATAATAATAATAGATGTTATTTTATTCAAATAAAATTATATTTACATTAATGACTATAACCTTGCTAAAGGAAATGTACAGGATATTTTCATCAACAAACAAAGTCTATAATTGTAAACGGCCATTCACACAAAGAGCAGTAACTATAATGATACCTATAACTATACATTTTTAATAACTGTCCAATTCCATAAGAATAGGGAAGAAAGTCCACACCATAATTATAACAATAACAACATGAGTAACAATAAAGTTGGAATCACTTTCAGAACGGTTTTTTTTTTTCCCGATGAACAATAAAAAGAAGACTGTGTGTAAGCAATGCTTTTATTTTTCTGCTCCTTTTTTTTCCCTGTGTTTTGATCCGGAGATTCGCTACTCTGTCAGAAGTTGTGTAATAGTGCCCCCTACTACCGTATAACAGTGAAAACACAGAAAGCTGGAAAATTCCGAGCTTTCGTTAAAGAGCTTTTAACATAAAGCTACTATAATCTTACCAAAGACTTGTGCTCGTTCACAACAACGACGAGAACAATTAAAGTTTTAACAATCGTTCTAATACTAAGAATAGGAAGTCCACACCGCAACTAACAATAACGACAGAAACAATGTCATTGGAATTACTTTCAGAATGTTTTGTTTCCAGCTGACATTGACAGCCAATCAAAATCCATCTTGTTTTAAAGAGCTCAAGATTTTAAAGCAGCAGATGACAAAACTGCAGTGCATGCTTAGAATAAGCAAAAACCTTATGTGTTTCCGTGGACTATACAGTTATCAATATAGTTCTATCATGACAACTCTCGGAGGATTGTTAGCATGGTAATGGATATGACGGTGTTAATGTATTTGGTCTTGGTGGAATAGATCTGCTACGCTGCTTCTGAATGGCTGCTATTGTAGATTATAGCTGCTGGTTATTGCTGCTGCTGCAGAGCAAGTACAGGAACTTGCTACTGCCAGTACATACGCTGATACACTGCACGGGTAAAACATAGTGCTGATGCACAAATAGCATATATCAATAACCCATATCAGATCTATACAGGTGGAGCTGGGGAAGGTGGAGGGTTTTAGAGGAACTCTGAAGCATGCTGCAAACTGCTATATGTAACCAGCCATTTAAATATGTGAGCACCAAGCTCATTGGCTGCAGATGTGACATGTGACCAATCAGCTTAGTTAACGCTGTAATTATCATCAGCTTGCGTTAAGACCCATCAAACTGTGCCATCTAGAGTTTCATGACAGAACTAAGTATTTAAAATTATTATTAATTATAATTATTGTTCTTGGTGTGAACGGCCCTTAAAAAAATATTGTCTGGCAACTGAAGATCAGCTCTTGGAATTGGTGATTCCTTCTTAGTATTCTTTCTTGAAATCCCCCTCTCATTTCCGCAGGTAATCGTCCGCCGACCGTCCACACGCCGCAGGATGGTCTGCAGACCTTTGTAGGGGAGAACTTTGTGTACCAATTCACAGCCTTGGACCCCGAGGGCTCGGCCCTACTGTTCCAGCTGGAGACGGGGCCCCCCGGGGCCTCAATTTCCCCGGCCGGGCTCCTCATCTGGAAAGTGCATGAAGAGGAAACGCACAGTTTTCAATTTACTGTGTCTGATGAGTGTGATGCCCGGAGCAGATTTACTGCGGAGGTGAGAGACATTGAGAGATTGATGCCTGACTGATTTTTATGTTTAGGACAGAAATGAATTTCTGTGAAACATGATGCAAACTTTAGTTGTGTAAATAAAAATATTAGTTTTGTAATAATGATTCAAGCCTCTTCTGGGATATCTTAAAGGAACAGTTCTCATTTTTTTTTTTTTTTTTTTTTTTTTTTTTTGTCATGATTTACTTGCCCTTATGTTGTTTCAAACCTGTATGATGTTATTTTGTTTCTAACAGATCATTAAATTAAAGAGGAGAACTGGATCAATAAAATAAAAATAAAAAAATAAAAAATAAAATAAAACATATACATGTATTCTAGAAATCCATTATAATTATAACAAAGTTATATGAGCCGAGTAGTATTACAAAATGTTATATCACTGCTAGTTGACTGCTTATTATTACACTGATATTATTTTATTGTGCTAGTTGAGGCAATAATGAATTTCTAAGCTGTTTTCCTCATATGTAGCATTGGGAAATCTGATTCATTTTAGTGAATCAGTGGTCCCACTTTATATTAAGTGGCCTTAACTACCATGTACTTACATCAAAAAATAAGTACAGTGTACTTATTGGGTTCATATTGAATTTCAAAACACTTTTGCTGCTATTGAGGTGGGATACGGGTAAGGTTAGGGAAAGCTTTGGTGGTATGGTTAGGTTTAAGGGTAGGGGTAAGGTGTAAGGGATGGGTCAACAGTGTAATTATAAATGTAATTACAGAAATTAATTACAGATGTAATTACAGGCAGGTGTTTTTAAAATATAAGTACAATGTAAAACATGTATGTACACAATAAGTGCATTGTATCAAATGATTAATTTAAATGTAAGTACATAGTAGTTAAGGCCACTTAATATAAAGTGGGACCCATATCTGATGGTCTCATTAAAAGATAGGTCATTTATTCATTTTAATACAATGAGTGATTTGCTTAGATGACATTAGACAACTAAAAATGGTGCATACGTACCATGGTAATACAGTAATATTCTCTGAAGTACCTTGGAGTTTCATGTATATCCTATACTAAATGAATATGGTAATAATTCAGTATCATCATACTCCCTTAATTTTAGTTGATTTTTAGAGTTCCCAGTATGTCAACCATTTTTTAAATATCTTATCACGGCATAAGGACAGCAGAACTCAGCTCCCCTGACTCTCCGGAGTCCTGTTCAATGTGGTGCAATGAAAGACAAATGTCCTCTCCATCTTCTCTGAGGGCCCTAGACGGCTAACAAGCATCTGCTTCCTGCCTGCTAGCACTTATTAAAGACTGTCTGAGTTTGAGAGATACAGTCGTTTGAGGACAGGAGAGAGAAAAAGACTGTAATTAGCAACACTGCTGACAAAAACAACAACACATATTTGCATATACTATACACATATTTACACATATTTGCATATAAATACTATGTGTATTTTTAATATCACTGTTATATAGACATTATTTAATTAATTACTGCAGTATTAATTTCTCGCTAGAAGTGACATCAGAAGTGGAAAACATTGGTCAAATACATTTAAACATAAACTGACCAGAAACCGCATCTTTCAGACGGCGTCTTTCTTTTTTCTAGTTCAACTGTCACCGAATAGAATGCATAGGATTGCGGGATATCAAAGGCAGCGAAGGATACATCTAAGCTGCCTTCAAAAATTGATCAGATGAAGGTATCTCAGGAGACAGGAAGTGAAGCTAACATTGGATTTGGATGTGCCTTGATGCCTTCCTAATTTGGAATGCATTTTTCAGCATTTTTAAGTTTTCGGATGCAGCCAGTGAATTCAGACACTGAGCGCACCAGAAGGGCTGCTGCTTTTGCATAGTTTGTGCGTACTGTTTAATAATTATTTAAAACTTAAACGGGCAGCTCCAGTAGTAAGATCTAAATATTTATCTTGAACTCATGGAAACTATGTATAAACCTTAATTAAACAATTTAATAATCACTTAAAAATGAATATATACCTGTATATGCTGTGGCCACATTGGAGCGGTTTGAAAAATGGATGTTTGAATGATTCATCTTCAGACGAGATGCAGGAATTAATTTGGTAAAGTGCATCATGAGTATTCTTTAGCTGTTGAGCACACATCAGTTGTACACTCGTTATTGCGGTGCATTGTGGGATTGAATGAGTGGACTTGATATTGTCCACAATGGTTTCGGACACCACTACAAATGGCTGTCCCCTCAAATAGTGCCCTATTTAAGGGTATAGGGGGTGATTTCAGACACAGCCTTAGTTTTATTTCTATTTGCGTTACCTTACAGTTCTGTCCACGTTTCCATGGTTACAGGTTATTGTACGGCAATGTGGCTGCATTAATGGAGGGACGTGTGTGACTAACATCAAGTATCCAGCAGGCAGTGGCGAGTACCTGTGCTTGTGCCCGTCAGGTTTCCATGGTGACCTGTGCCAGGAGGAACTGAACGAATGCAGCTCCAGCCCTTGTGGAGCAGGAGTGTGTGTAGATCTGGTCGATGGATTCGAATGCCAGTGTCCTGCTGGACTCACAGGTATATCACAAATTATGTTCCATATATATAAGCAATATCATATGCGCTTATTGTATTATGTAGAGTAGTATGGTATTATGAGAGAGAGATCGACTAAACGAGTGTATTACCTGCATCTGATAGAGCATTCATTCTTCAGGTTGATGACCATATTATATCCATTATAAAAAATCAGTTTGAATGTCTGCTGAGGAAAGCGATATCTTTGTCCTTTTAAAAGTTGAGGGAATTTCCCACAGTGCTAAAACAACTTCCTTGTTCTGACTCACTCATAGAGACAGTCTTTGACACCATCTAATGGCATAACTTTCACTGAAGTCTATATCACGATCACTAATGGACCCTTTCTCAATACCAAATACGATATATTATTTATATAAAATAATATGGTAACACTTTATTTTACAGTGTCATTGTTACGTATGTTACATGTAGTTAATATAGTAATAACTATAAATTATGCATAATTACATGCAACTAACCTTAAACCAAATCAAACCCTAATCCTAAACCTATAGTAAGTATATGTAGTTACTTAATATTACTCTGTACTTAAATATATAATTACAGTGTAATAAAGACACCTTAAAATAAAGTGTAACCAATTATTATTGAACAACATTTAAATTAAAAACAACAATAGCCATTATAAAAGACAATAGGAAATAAAAACAAGCAAACAGTTTAGTCAAACGTACAAAAGCAGCACTCTAGTACAAGATTTAAGTTAAATATAGCCTAAATTTAAAGTTATGAAATTTAATTTTCCCCTTAACCCAAATCGATTTGCTCTGAAACAAGTTAAAGAGTAATAAGACTAAAGCTTGCCTGTTTGATATAAAACAAATGAATTATATCTCATGTTTAACCACTATCTACATAAGAGCCAGCAGCAAATTCCTGAAGGACTGGCCAAGATGAAGCTGTTCTCTGGGGGTAGGCCTACATGATCAGCTGAATGGCTACTGATGGCCTGGAGCTCACATCTTTGAAAGAATCTAAACATATAGTAAAATAGGCGCTATGTTTATATACAAGTTACATATTTGAGGTCTAAATAACTACATTCTCACCTAAAAAAAACTCTTAAAACTACATTTCATGACACAGCAACAGCAGTATTTTTTTTTTTTAAAAATATGGTGGATTTGGTCGACCACCCTGACAGTCGCCCCAAGCGGAGTGAGACAAACAGTGAAATGGTTCCAGCTGATACTGGGGGGATATCGCACGGTTCTCAGCCAATCAGATTTGAGAACCAAAAAGAGCTGTTGTATAATATACCGTTACACCCCTAATATATAAAAAAAAAATAATATATATATATATATATATATATATATATTACAGTGGGTATGGAAAGTATTCAGACCCCCTTAAATTTTTCACTCTTTGTTATATTGCAGCCATTTGCTAAAATCATTTAAAGGGTTAGTTCACCCAAAAATGAAAATTATGTCATTAATGACTCACCCTCATGTCGTTCCAAACCCGTAAGACCTCCGTTCATCTTCAGAACACAGTTTAAGATATTTTAGATTTAGTCCGAGAGCTTTCTGTCCCTCCATTGAAAATGTATGTACGGTAGACTGTCCATGTCCAGAAAGGTAATAAAAACATCATCAAAGTAGTCCATGTGACATCAGTGGGTTAGTTTGAATTTTTTGAAGCATCGAAAATACATTTTGGTCTAAAAATAAAAAAAATCTACGACTTTAGTTTTTCACACCTGGATTTGGGGATCCTCTGTCATTCCTCTTTGCAGATCCTCTCCAGTTCTGTCAGGTTGGATGGTAAACGTTGGCGGAAAGCCATTTTTAGGTCTCTCCAGAGATGCTCAATTGGGTTTAAGTCAGGGCTCTGGCTGGGCCATTCAAGAACAGTCATGGAGTTGTTTTGAAGCCACTCCTTTGTTACTTTAGCTGTGTGCTTAGGGTCATTGTCTTGTTGGAAGGTAAACCTTCGGCCCAGTCTGAGGTCCTGAGCACTCTGGAGAAGGTTTTCGTCCAGGATATCCCTGTACTTGGCCGCATTCATCTTTCCCTCGATTGCAACCAGTCGTCCTGTCCCTGCAGCTGAAAAACAGCCTCACAGCATTATGCTGCCACCACCATGCTTCACTGTTGAGACTGTATTGGACAGGTGATGAGCAGTGCCTGGTTTTCTCCACACATACCGCTTAGAATTAAGGCAAAAAAGTTCTACCTTGGTCTCATCAGACCCGAGAATCTTATTTCTCAAAATGAGGATCTCATTTCTCATTTTGGAGTCCTTCAGGTGTTTTTTAGCAAACTCCATGCGGGCTTTCATGTGTCTTGCACTGAGGAGAGGCTTCCGTCGGGCCACTCTGCCATAAAGCCCTGACTGGTGGAGGGCTGCAGTGATGGTTGACTTTCTACAACTTTCTCCCATGTCCCGACTGCATCTCTGGAGCTCAGCCACAGTGATCTTTGGGTTCTTCTTTACCTCTCTCACCAAGGCTCTTCTCCCCCGATAGTCAGTTTGGCCGGACGGCCAGCTCTAGGAAGGGTTCTGGTCGTCCCAAACGTCTTCCATTTAAGGATTATGGAGGCCACTGTGCTCTTAGGAACCTTAAGTGCAGCAGAAATATTTTAGTAACCTTGGCCAGATCTGTGCCTTGCCACAATTCTGTCTCTGAGCTTTTCAGGCAGTTCCTTTGACCTCATGATTCTCATTTGCTCTGACATGCACTGTGAGCTGTAAGGTCTTATATAGACAGATGTGTGGCTTTCGTAATCAAGTCCAATCAGTATAACACAGCTGGACTCAAATGAAGGTGTAGAACCATCTCAAGGATGATCAGAAGAAATGGACAGCACCTGAGTTAAATATGAGTGTCACAGCAAAGGGTCTGAATACTTAGGACCATGTGATATTTCAGTTTTTTCTTTTTTAATAAATCTGCAAAAATGTCAATGTTTTTCTGTCAATATGGGGTGCTGTGTGTACATTAATGAGGAAAAAATGAACTTAAATGGCTGCAATATAACAAAAAGTGAAAATTTAAGGGGTCTGAATACTTTCCATACCCACTGTATGTATGTGTATATATATATATATATATATTATATATATATATATATATATTATATATATATATATATATATATATATATATATATATATATATATATAATATTAATATAGTTATGATGACTAGGTTCTCAAAATATTGACTATGAAGCAGGTCATCTAAATAGCACAAACTCTTGGCTCAATTTCATTTGCGATCCAATTATATTATCATATCTTGCCAAAAACCCAGTCCTAGTTATGACCAGCGAACTCATTTAGTTTCTTCAGGCTTGAAAGCAACCAAGTATACTGTGTGTGGGTGAAAACAAAAGGCTAAAAAGCAACAAGTGCTCTTGCTTGGGAATTCAGACAAACGAGGTGTTTTCACTCAGTGTCAATTCTGAGGTTGTTGGTTGAAATCTCTTCACTGGCGATGTGCGAATTAGTCTTTCCTGGATGCATAGGATGCAATGACTGTTGTTGCTTGAGTTGAAATGAAAAGCTTTCTTGTCAAGATTCAAGATTCAAGCTTTTTACCTTGGTGTTTTTATATATATATATATATATATATATATTATATATATATTATATCTAAGGACACACAGCATATATCGAAACAGAAGAGTTTGTCCATTTCTACTAGTATGCATGTGTGAGATGAACCGACACTGCTGATTGGATAAAAGTTTGTGTTTTGCTGCAGCTCGTAATGCTTTGGGCCTTTGCAGATGGTTTGGACATTTTTAAAGATCCCCTTCAAACACACTTCTAAGAGAAGCTACAAACAACACAAATACAAAAAAAAAAAAAAAAAAAAATGGACAAATGCCCGCAGCTAAGCCCACACAGAGGAAGAGTATCTGTATGCTATTCTGCTACTGGGAGTAGTACACAGGCCAAACACTGTGATGAATCGGTCCAGAAATGTTTTATCTTTGCTGAAAGCAGTGTTTGGTATGGATACGTGATGTTTTAGCAGACGAAAGAAGTGGAGGAAATTATTATCATTCTCTAGAAACAGTGCTCCACCACAATTTTAGTGTTTTTTTTTCATATCATTTGAATTTCAAATGTGCATTATATTTGGTTAATGTCAAAATTCTGTATCTGAGAAGTGTGTTTGGACACATAATAAATTTAAACTTTGAATAACAGTTTTTTGGATAAAAATGATAAAAAGTCATTTGTCAGGGGTCAAAGTGTAACATTGGCTCTAAATGCTATTGTTTTTCACAGTGACAATAATAAACATATCAAAATGCATATGAATCAAAATATATTGGCCAACAAGTTACTAGTTACAATTTCTGAGGAAAATGATTGTCGCAAACTTGCCGTCACAATTCTGGTGGTTACTAGGCAATTGCTATGCAGTCGCTATCGTAATTTAAAGACAATTAACTATAGCAGGTTCAACAAACAAGATAATACTGAATAACTTATGTTTTAAACACAATATTGTCAGTTACATTGTGTATTTTTGCCCACATTAGAGTTTTGTTTGTGAGCGAATCATTGTTTGAATTAATCATTTAAGTGAATGATTCAATTACTTACTGTTTAGTTTCTGAAAGAATCACGCTGTGTCTGAAATCGCATACTTTCTGAGTAGGTACTACATTTGAATTTGAATTTACTTCACAATTGTTAAAAAGTACACTCTGTATAGTATGAATACGGGTAGTATGAATGAAATTCGGACGTACTACGTTCTTCATGTTGTTACTGTCACTTGACCTACCAGTGTCAGTTTCGACGCTTAACTGTCATTCATATATCCCCTTCTGTGGCTTCATGGGATAGTAAAGTGTCCATCTAACGCATACTTTAGAAGTAGTAGGTCATCCAGGGACTTGTTGCCTACTGTTTTTCAAATACTATGTATTTGGACATACAAAATATTTTGGTGTACTGTTTTTCACATTCTATATAGTAGGGAAGTATTCGCTTTTGTTTCGATTTAGTTGATTTAGTTGATTCGATTTAGTTATTACCACATTAAAGGTGCAGTCAATTTACCATTTTTGGGGTCAGTTCAGGGGTCATTTTCCACAGAATTTCGCGATTGTGACCGCACCTTAAAGTTTTGTTTGTGAATTAATCGGTATTTTGAACAAATCTGTTGAATGATCACTCCTAAAGCCTTTTGTCACCACCTACTGGAGTAACGTTGTAACATGCAGAAAGAATCACTGATAAACCCACAACACTAATACACAGACGTAAAGAGTCCCTAAAGGGACATGGTGATGGATAAAATATGAGATCGGAGGACAAAATATATTTCAGTGCTTTTGCGTTTTCATGATTTGTGATCCCCTGAGCAAACATAAAGTTTGCGAGAGAACTAAATGTCTCTTTATGGGCTCTATACAGACATATTTAATGATAGTAATAATTATAATATTCTTTTCTGTCCATAGGTGTCACATGTCAGGATGATGTGAATGAGTGTGTGAGAGGGGCATGTTTTCCTGGAGTCAGATGTGTGAACGGCTTCGGCTCTTTCAGATGTGGCCCCTGCCCTCAGGGCCTGGAGGGAGATGGGATCTCCTGCAAAGGTAAGAACCCTAAATTTCTGCCTCTGAGGTCTGCCTCTGAAAAAGAGTATGTTAAACAGTGCCAAACAAAATATGACCCCAGCTTTGTTGCACAAACAAAAAAGGGGAACAAGCGTTTTCTTTTCTTGTTTTACGTTCACCTGCAGAGGCCAAAGCAGCACAATCCTGCTGTTCTACCCAGAGTTTACTTTAGGAAACACAGGGCTTTTCATTTCAAAGCATCAAAGTCTTAGCTTGAGTGCTTCCCTGTATATGCTCACAGAATTGCCAAACAGATGTCAACATATTGTATTGCAATAAAACAACTATATACACTATATTGCCAAAAGTATTGGGACACCCCTCCAAATCATTGAATTCAGGTGTTCCAATCACTTCCATGGCCACATGTGTATAAAATCAAGCACCTAGGCACGCAGACTGCTTCTACAAACATTTGTGAAAGAATGGGTCGCTCTCAGGCGCTCAGTGAATTCAAGCGTGGTACTGTGATAGGTTGCCACCTGTGCAATAAGTTAATTCGTGAAATTTCCTCACTACTAAATATTTCACAGTCAACTGTTAGTGGTATCATAACAAAGTGGAAGCAATTGGGAACAACAGCAACTCAGCCACGAAGTTGTAGGCCACGTAAAATCACAGAGCGGGGTCAGCGCATGCTGAGGCACACAGTGTGCAGAAGTCACCAACTTTCTGCAGAATCGATTGCTACAGACCTCCAAACTTCGTGTGGCCTTCAGATTAACTCAAGAACAGTGCGTAGAGAGCTTCATGGAATGGGTTTCCATGGCCGAGCAGCTGCATCCAAGCCTTACATCATTAAGTGCAATGCAAAGCGTCAGATGCAGTGGTGTAAAGCACACCGCCACTGGACTCTAGAGCAGTGGAGACGTGTCCTCTGGAGTGATGAATCACGCTTGCTCTGTCTGGCAATCCGATGGACAAGTCTGGGTTTGGCGGTTGCCAGGTGAACGGTACTTGCCTGACTGCATTGTGCCAAGTGTAAAGTTTGGTGGAGGGGGGATTATGGTGTGGGGTTGTTTTTCAGGGGTTGGGCTTGGCCCCTCAGTTCCAGTGAAAGGAATTCTTAATGCTTCAGCATTTCGGAAAATTTTGTGCTCCCAACTTTGTGGGAACAGTTTGGGGATGGCCCCTTCCTGTTCCAACATGACTGTGCACCAGTGCACAAAGCAAGGTGCATAAAGACATGGATGAGTGAGTTTGGTGTGGAGGAACTTGACTGGCCTGCACAGAGTCCTGACCTCAACCCGATGACCTCAAACCTCACAAAATGCACTTCTAGAAGAATGGTCAAAAATTCCCATAAACACACTCCTAAACCTTCTGGAAAGCCTTCCCACAAGAGTTGAAGCTGTAATAGCTGCAAAGGGTGGGCCAACTCCATATTAAACCCTACATATTAAGAATGGGATGTCACTAAAGTTCATGTGCACGTAAAGGCAGGCGTCCCAAAACCTTTGGCAATATAGTGTTTATCAACTTAATATTTTTCATTATTTCTTGTTAAATAAATAATTATAAATATAATATTTATAATTTTTTTTTTAGATTTTTATATAGAGATTTATATAAATAAAATCTTTAAATATATTTTATTTTAAAATAATAATTTTTAAAAATACTTTTAAGACTAAAATGTTTAATCACTAATATGGTTATTAAAACATTAACAATACAAATCGTATAGACAATGAGAATGAATGCACCGCTTGCGATAAAGTTTTACTTTTATACTAAAATTCATTTTACATTACTTGTAATTGTCTAGAGGTTGTAAAAAAGAAAAAAAGCCTAATTTGAATTTTTTCAAATGAAAATATTCTTGCAGTATAATAATGTCTGTTAATTGATTAGGATGTGTGCAACAAATACAAATTATGTATTTTACATTTATTTAAGTGGCAAATTGCTTAAGAACAAAATTTTTATTTACAATGACTGCCTGGTATGAGGGTATTGTCCTCTAAAAGCGGGGAAGAGAAACACAATAATTTTACCACTTGACTTTTGACTTATATTTCTGAGACCTTAAACAAGATGTTTTCTATCAACTCAGACATCTATTGTCATTTAGCCTTTCATAAACCTAGGACCTTAAATCTCAGTGATTGATTGTGTCTGTTTCACGAAAAGATGTGTTGTGTTTGTCTCTGCACTGTTGCTCAAGGGGCTTCTCACAGATGGTTTCCATTTTCCTCCATACGCTTTGACAAAATGCTCTGCAAATGTCTTTTGACCGTAATCTGCAAGTGATAAACCCTCGTTCACAGAAGCCCTGTGTTCACAGTTTCCCCCATCAGAGGGACATCGATTTGATGACTTCTTCATCGAGGCCCGAGCCCCTATTACAAACACAATCTGTGTGATTGCAGCATGCAGAAATACAACAGAGCAGCAAGAGCTGGATCTGTCGGCCCGTTTTGATTATGACCAGCAGATACAGTCCAGATGGCAAAAGATAGTTATCCACCTTGTGCACACACAGACACTATGCCAGACTCTGCTCTTGTCTAGAAATAATTGGTAAAACATTTCGGTAGTTTTCATGTGGAGAGAAAGAGAGAGAGAGAGTGATGAAGTGAACTTCTACAATCTGAGATGTGCGACTCCTCTGACAAGCCAAAGATATGACAGCCTCAACACTGAAACTCTTCCTTAAAGAACATTTCAGAGTGGCAGAAATTGCTAGGCGGTTGTTGTATCAAGCCCGATTCAGCACAAGATGTTCAACTAACACAAAGTATCAGTCTTGGAAAATGGGGAAAATAGAGTCATAGAGATCTTCAATCACACATTTTTCATTCTTCAGTGGAAACAGAAGTGAAATTCAAACCACAAGACGGTGATCATCCATTAGATACTGTATTACTCAATATTAAACTAATTAACAAGATTTTTGTTTTGTTTTTCATACCCATGTGGTAACATTGGCAGTCTTTTCAAAGGTGAAGGAAGTTATTTGATTTTGATGAAATATTATGAAAACCTTTTTTTTTTTTTTTTTTTTTCCTGAACAACAATATGCACAGTAAAAGATGTAAAAATGTAACAGATAATTGTATCTCACAAATCTAACTTTTTTTTCTGTGATATAAAATCGCAATTGCAAGTTATAAAGTCAGAATTACGAGATGTAAACTCTCAATTGCAAGAAAGAAAGTCAGAATTGTGAGATAAAAAGCCACAATTACCTTTTTATTTTTTTATTCAGTGGTGGAAAAAAGCTTCCATACTTCAAATTTTTTTCAACTAGTAAAAAAATTTGTACTTTTTTTTTTTTTTTTTTTCATGTGCATCTCTCAATCCCAGGCACTTGTGCATGCTGGGTCCTTCCTAATTATATGGTGATATGACCAAAATTGTCCATAGTTTGCATGATTAAGGGGGCGACACATCTTACCCCACTCTCTGTCCTTCATTCTTGCTTGTGGCATCAGTAGCAAAAGCTGTCAAGTTCTTTTGAATCATGTCTCTCCATCTCTTTTTTCATCAGCACCAGCAAGATTGGTCACATCTCGTCCCATCACCTCTCAGGCCATCTCTTCATCCGCGGCTCCTGCGGTGCGGTCCATCAGCAAAATGGCCACCCCCCTTCCTAAAACGACCTCCACTCACCTCTCGACAGAGTCCAACGAAGCTCCAAGCAAGACCTCGGTCACCAAAGCCGCCACCAGCGCGAGTCAGAGAACTGGCAAGTAGTTGTTTCCATTGTTCTGTCTCTACATGTCCACAGATGGCCAGGAAACAAAACCGTGAGGGTTTCGTTTGGAGCCAAATCGCCCACTGCTCGAGTCATGACATTGCAGAAAACGGTTCTTTGTCTTTCCCTGACGCAGCGTGATGTCCCTTCAATCCCCCAAGAGTCATTTCCTGTGCTGTTTTTTTTTGTGTGTGATGTTCCCAGGAAATGACTTTCCTCCAGCTGCTAAGCACAAAGCAAGACAAGGCCTGCTGGCATGCCTTTGTGCTCACACCTCTTACCCTCTCGTCTTGGTATAATGCCTGAAATTAGCGATTCTAATTAGCCATGCCGGGCATTCATGCTCTCTATGAGACTCAACGGCAAGGTTAGGTAAAGGACGTCTCTCACTCTCTATTTGGAAGAGTAATAGTCAAGAGACACGTAGTCAAATCAGTTTTATAATCCTGTAGGAAAGTGAAATGAGATCTCTTCAATATATTGTATAATTAAAGTCTTAAATCTTAATTTTTTTTTTTTTTTAATTTTAGAGGAGACACTCTAAAAATTATTACTTGTATCTTTTTTGTCAGGAGAAAGAAAATCTAAAACACAAGAGATAAAAACAAATGTATCCATTTGCTCTCCAACCAATCTCATTGTTCTTCTCAGGTGAAGTAACGGATATGTTAAAGAGATCTAGAGCTGCACGATTCTAAATAAATTGAGAATTACAATTTTTCGTTTGTTTTTTTTAAATTGGGATCACAATTCTGACTAGACAACTAAACAAAATAATATGTAATTTACTCAAGGTTCTGACAAAAGGTTGATTGCTGCTGTGTATTTAATAAGAATAATTAATTTGATTTTTTTTTAAATATCGGTTTGAATGAATGAATCAGAGACTAACTCATAAAGACTTTACTTGTTTCATTATTATATGGATCAATGTTTTTGAATGAATCTCTTGAATGATTCAATGACAAATACATTTTTTAACAGTCACCACCTACTGGTGAAACAATGTAATTGATACAATCTTTCAACTTAAGGCAGGTGCACACTGTGCAATTTTGGCCCTGATTTGGTCGTCTGAGACAAATTTTGAGATTCCTAAAAAATTCCTATAATCCTAGGCAAAAATCTGTAGTCTTTGATCGCTAGTTTGACATGTTCATCGACCGCCGATTAAATGTAGTTCCAAACGTAGGTTCGGGAGGAGCCTAAGCATTCAGTCCTGTCAATCATCATTAGGAGCGTATATAAGCAGCAGTCACTGCGTCATCCCAGTGACAATTCTTCCAGCATCCATCCTCCTCCCCATCTCCTGTTATAGGGTGGTTTAACTCGGAGCTCAAGCCGAGCCTCGGGTTCAGGTTCCTTCGAGGACAGCAAGCCAAGTTTGTTTTACCATTAACCATTCAGACTGAATGGGCAGGCGAACTCGCGAATGACCTTTGCGATCAAATTGTACCTCAGACGAAATTCTGGCAGTGTCAGAAGATTTGGCACACAGTCATGCAGTGTGACTTCTCCTAAAACAAATGTCAAATTGTCTTCGTTTTTCAAGATAGGCCGTGATCAAAATTAACGCTAGAGATTTCTTTGTTAGCCACCATTTCAGTCCCGCGTGTAATGCAGCCTACTGTCACCGAATGTGTGTGGGTTGATGATGTAAAACTCCGGACGAGTTTTCAAGCGCACGTCCGTTTTTAAAGCGTCTTGACTGTCGTACAGTCTGACATACAGGACAGTTGAGATCCCACAGTGTGACATGAGGATCATGTTCGTACAGTCTGACAAGCAACAATCATAAAGGACTATTAGAAATTGCATAGTGTGCACCCAGATTTACTTTCAAAAGGTGATTTAAAAAGCTGATGATGGTGAAACTATACACAAAAAAAATTTAAGAGACATATTTGAGATTACTTGAGTCTTTTAGCATGAGGGGAAAAACTGAGAAACATAAACTAACATCCCCCCATTGCTATCTGAAAGAAACAACTGAGATATTAAAGAGGTCTACTGAGAAAAAAGACCTTAGTAATATTACCTATATTTTCTTGAGAGAAAAAGATCTCAACAATGTCTCAAATTTCCATCACATTTGTCAAAACACTCAAGAGTTAAAAATTTAAATATGAACTCTGACATTTCTCAGCAAATTCTTGTTGGTTCCTTAAACCCTAGAGGAGACAGAAGTGAAATTGCTGGGGTCTTTTTGTCAGCAGAAAAAATAGTCTCCATTGTGTCCCTACTGAAAGAGAAACAACTGAAAATTTAAAGATCTTCTGAGCTTTGGAGGATATGAACTCCAACATCAAAAATAAAAATGAAATCATCTGACCTAGATGGAAACCAATTACATTTTTGATGTTTAACCTGGTGTGTTGCATCATTATAAGACATATTTGACCTGAACATGATTGGAAGTGAGATTTACGATTGGAATTTTGGTCTTTTCCTCACACAGACCTGTCAAAGACACGAGAAATGGAGCGCACAAGTCATAAGACCTATCTTTATGGCATTTTGTTGCAAATAGCTCAGGGGCCTAACGATATTTGCTGGGACTGGCACAACAGGCCCCTGGAGGACATCAGTTTGGAGAATGTAAATTGGCTTTATGGCTCCATTTCCTCTCCTCATCTTCCCTCTCTTCTCCTTTTCACTCCCTCAGGTTATGTCCTCTGGGAGTAAAATGGAAAGATAGAAAGATGAGATATCAACCACAGAGACTTGATGGGGTTCCCAAGGGAATATTTGTACTCTAACTAGCTTTGCAAAGACATTTTTTGCGGCTTTTGTTTTTATTTAATTACCACAACATCATCTTTCAATATTTCTCTTAACATTTTGTCTGATTTTCTTCAAAAAATATTTTGGAGAAATAAAAATGAAGAATTTTAATGAAGAATCTATGAAGAATTTCATGAGAAGAAATTTTAAGATCTTGATTGCAGACTTTAATATCTTTGCATATGAGAACAGTTTGATAATTTTGAGATCTTAGGAGATTTGAGATTACTGAAATTCTCAAGGAAAAAATATGAGAACCAGAATATGTAGAGAATGTCTTAATTTGATCCCTTCTGAATCCCAATTGCAGTCTTAAAAGCAACACCAGAGATATTCAAAAGATCTCATTTGGGATTGTCCTTTCTTACCCATGTGAAACAAGTGCACTAAAATACACTTTATTTTAGTACACTTAGCACACTTCCATCGTGCACTAATTTTGTACTCAATATACTAAAAATTCTTAAGAACATTATTAAGTGTACTCAACTGTGCTATTTTGAGACACCATGAATATGAACTAAAATGTGCTTTTAACACTATCTCTGTATTTAAAAATGTATTTATTTACCACTTGTAGTACACTTGTAGTTCATACACTTTTATATATTCATCATAGGCCTACTTAGAAAATACACTTATGAATTATTAAAATAAGAAAAATATATGATAAATATATACAAAATGTATTTATGATGTATTGCCCACATATTTTTATACGTTAAAGGGGGGGTATCACACACAGTTTCTGCCAATCTCATGTTAATCTTGTGTACATATAGAGTAACAATGCATCCTTCATATCTCTGAAAAGTTTTTAGTTTTGTCATATTTATAAAAGATATATACGCTAAACCGAGTCTTTCCGAAAAAAAGCAGAGATCCTGGAGGCGTGTCTGCCGTCGGTGCTGTGGGAGGAGCTAAAGAGTCACGAGCGCACGCAGCTTCTACCTAGAGATCGTATGCTAGCTGCGACATCATTACAAATAAAAAGGGAACAAAAAACGTTCGCATTGTTTACATTATATGAGCCGATTTCCAACAAAACACAGACATCAGCTTTACTCACTGCCCCCGACCTGCAAATCCACCACCGAACTGGGACTTGTTTACAAAGTATTCATCACCAAATTCCCGGGAACAAACAAACATACATGCACAACTCCATTGCTGCCCCGGAAAAACAAACTTCATCCACTGTTCCCTTAACGCTGGGTTCTATGGGAAGCTGAAAAGGGTCATCTTTCCCTCACAACCAAAAACACAGGAGCTGTGTGTTGACAGGAGCTGCGTCCTCCGAAGGTCGCATATGAAGGCTGAATACTTCATCAAGGATGTCATATTTAAGAGAAGTAACCGTAATAAAATTGACTGATATTCATTGTGAGGTGTAAATACTGTAATTTCTTTCTTAGGCTACATTGCAATCTAATGGTTATTTTTCTTAAATGAGACTGCCTCGATGATATATGCAGCCTTCAAAGGTGCAGCCCCTGAACTGGGACACAGCCATTGTTGAAAAATCTCTCGGCTTCCGTATCCCAAACGAAACGCGTTGATGGGCGTGCTCTTGCACTTGATCTGGGTGATGTGTGTGCACGCTTATCAGGGAGAAGTGCCTGTCGGTACACGATCCGTTCCACCTGCACGATCCGTTCTACGCATGCGTAGTAGACTCTTTAGAAAACGCACATGCGCAAATGATAATTCTATTTTGCGACGACCTGCACGATCCGTTCTGTGTGTGTGTGTGTGTGAGAGAGAGAGAGTGTTTGGGAGAGGGAGGGAGAGAGAGAGATAGAGTGTGCGTGTGTGTGTGTGTGTGTGTGTGTGTGTAAGAGAGAGAATTTTCACTCTTAAATAAAACTTCTGTGTGCACACTTCTTTCAAGTCATTTCCATTGTCAGTTTGAAATACTCTATAACGTTTCCCCACACTTTTTTTTGTAGTTCTTTCTTCGTGTAAGTGCAGATAGTCTTGGCAGAAATGCATATTATGTTCCTTATTGTCTTCTGTAAACAACATTGAAGGGGTTATTTTCCTCATTTAGATTATGTAGATATATATTAGCCTAGACCCATACTAATACAAATTACTCAACATAAAAGTTAACTATTAGCAGCTTTTAATAAAAAAACGACACAAACCATCTTTGACAATACTACTGACCTCAGACCAAAACACAGCAAGTTAAGTAAGTTAAGCCTTATACCAGCAATGAATTGCAAAGGAGAGTATGAAGGAAACTGATCATGTATGTTCATGTAACGACTCACAACTCCTTTATTATTTTGGATTGGCAACCACGTAAACACATCGTAATGCATAGCCTAAGCTACATTTAAAAGCATCAAAATAGACCCGCTGTTAAATGTTAAACACAATACAACTAACGTTACACAAATGTGCCGCGCTTGCCGTCAAGTGTTTCATTAGTAGGTTCCGATAGTGTAGGAAAACCGTGACGTTTTCTACTACGTAATTACGCGCATGCATGAAACGGATCATGCAGGTGGAACGGATCGTGTACCGACAGTGCCTATACAAGGAATTCTGCTCTCTTTTGACATCATAGGACACATTTGAAAAAAACTCGAATCCTGTACCGAAACCGGAAGTAGTGGATTTGGCACAGAAATACTCCGTCATATGTCCAACTCGTGTTTTGAAACTTTGGCCATGTTTAGCATGAGAATGCAACTCTTTAACAGTGTAAATAAGTCAGAATGCATGAAATAGCATTTAACCTGCATGTTTTTTCTATTATATCTATTAAAATAGAACTTAGTGACAGTATATATAAAAATCCACTAAAAGTTTATGTGCTAATAAGTGCATTTATATTAAGTGTACTTAAGTACCACAGTTGGGAAAATGTACTTATAATTAGTACATTAGTAATATATTTTAATAAAATCAATTTAATGTAAATGTAGGATTACTATATAAAAGTCTACTAAGATTGAACTAATTTTTCAAAGCATTCAAAGCACACTTTTAAGAAATACACTAATAAAACTCATCTTTATATTTTTGTGGTAGTATACTTTATTTCAGTGCACTAAAAATCAATTTAAGAATTAGTGGTATTTAGTATACTTTTTCAAGTGCACTGAAGCACTACTGAAGTACAAATATACTTTTTAATTAGTGTATTTTGAGTATATAACTTTTACAATTTTATTTAGCACAAAAAATAATGTTCTTGGTTGTATTTAAGTATTTTTTTAGAGCATTCAAGTATACTTTTTTTTCACCTGGGTATGGAAAGGTGCGGATTGTCTATAATTGACTAATTTAACACAATGTTTCTCTCACTCTATGCAAAGACCTTTTTAATTTTCAAACTCGGAGGGTCAACGTAGACGGGGGACCCTCTGTAATTGTTTTGAATTGTTGTCTGTATTTTAAAGGTTATTACTCCTACATTTGAGTTACTGTGTGCTACAACCTAAAGGTTAAATTAATTCTTGTCATTCTCAGGTACCCTGGTCGTCCTTTTTGTATCAACTAATTGAAAATGAAATTAGACAGTGTCCCCAGTGGCCATTTGTCCCCAGGCAGCACTCGAAGCAATTCGAACAATACGTCTCCTTGTATTTTGTCGAACCCTCATTTGCACTTACCTTTCATGTCTATGTCGTAATTAATGAAGGGAAGGAAACAAAAGGATTGAGATGGAGGACAGGGGGGATTTGTAAAGTCCACAAAGATTTGCTATCCCATGAGTCATCTTTTCCAAAAGGTAGGTAAGGTCAGAGTTTGAGGAACGGGGACAAAGCACACTCTGGAAAGCCACTATCATCCTTGGGAGCACCTCATCTCTTGCTAATACAGTCTTGCCGGCTTGCAAATTGCCTGCCATCACACTTATGGAGGAAAATGAGATGGCAAGCAGAGGGGATGCAAGCTGTCACCCCCTCGGCCGATAAATCCCATCGTTGTCTAAGGGATTTGTGCTGACCTTGCAGAAATGGGACAAAAAGCCCGGGCAATAACCCTTGATATGTGTAATCACAGGGCCGATAAATCTATTTTTAATGGAAGACAGCTGCTAACTCTTTCATCTTTCTCTGCTCTGTTGGCAGAGGGCAGGCTTCTTGTTTTATTTGACATGGCACGTGACGCTCGACAGAACAGGTGCATGCATCTAGCTGATTGTGAGCAAGATGAGGGCGTACTTATTCAATAAAATATGGTGATGTTACCCCCATATACTGCTGCAAAAATAATTTCCTGTGCACTCCAAAAGAGCTCAGATGGGTCTTGTAGCCTCTATGTGGTGGAGTAAAAAGGATGCCAGTTTGTTTAGTGTTGTATACAACTATGGGGTAACTTTTAGTCACAGGAAATGAGGTAAAAATTTCAGGCTATTGCTTCACACATTCTGGCATCAGCACTTCTTCCATACGAGCGAGACCTCAATTTCCCTGCATAGCTAATCCTTCACCAGTCTGTTGCGGTTGGGTAATCATTGTAGGATATGGAGGCCACGTGAGATTGTGAAATTGTTGGTAGGAGTTGAAGTAAAGGTGAATGCACCAGAGGATCCAGAACCCAGAGGGGTTCTGACCCTAAATTCACATCAGTCTCCTGCTAAGATGCTAATGAGGCTGACAGAACTGAATATCCATGCATTCAAAATTTATGGCAAACCTAAAAAGCAACCATTCTCTCCATGTCATGTTTCTCCACTCTGCAGGTTTTCCCAATGGACTAAATGTGACATTCAAGTGTGCAAGTAGGCCGTGTTTTCCAGGTGTTCAGTGCATTGACCTTCGGCCACCCTACACTGGCTATGTCTGCGGACGATGTCCACCAGGTTACCATGGCAATGGACGCACATGCACGAAACAATCAAAGCACAGCAGTAAGTACTCTTTGAAACATTGCAGTCATTTCTTCAAATCAATGGAAAGCCTAAATGACTCAACTATATAAGCTCCTTTAATCAACACAAAACTAAACAATATATAACTTTGTTGCATCATCATAAAGACCTAAATTACATTTTAGCTTTGTTTTAAAAATTTGTCTGTCTCTGTTTTCCTCTTCAATCCATTCATAATCCTCCTTGTTCCATCTCCCAAAAGCTCTGAGCTCCAGTAATTAGAGAAAAACATAAAGAACAGGAAACAAGGCTGTCGTAATCCTCAGAACGCGACAGGTGCTTTGATACGGTTGATAACTAAGACCTGGAAACGTCTAATGCTCAGTCATGCACAGGCTGCGGCACGGTGGTTGCTGACCCTCAATGTGTTTTTGGCTGACAGGAATAGGGAACGGAAAGAGACAGTAAAGAATTAGGAAAAGAATGTGCAAACTCATTTAGAGAGGGGATCAGGCGAGGAAAGACAGTAAGTAAGGAAAGACAGTGTTTTTTTTTTTTTTTAAACAGAGTAACAGTTTTTTTTCTTTCTTGTTTTAGTTCTTTGGTCTTTGATTCTCTTTTTATATTTTGAAAAGCAAAACTACCAGACTGCATCTTATCCCTTCTTATCCCCGGAGTACAGTATATGTTACATTTCATTCAATGGAAATGTTGTTAGACTGCTTAATCTGTTCTTTTGCATGAAAAATCCCTCAAATACATTTTCCTAGGTTGTAGTATTGCAGCACAACAGTAAAAGTCTTCAGAGCGGAGTAATGACTTTTAATGCATTTTTCCCTATGAATGGGCCACTGCTGGAATCATTCCTAATAGTGCCGTTATCAGAAGTGAATCCATGAGCAGCCACAGTGGGAACTAGAAAAGAAGCAGCTTCATTTTGCTAATTCCCTCATTGTCACCACATGTGGCCCAGATTCCTACACACTCAGAATCTGCAGTGTGTCTTTATTGTTAGGATTGTGTTTTGTTGTATTGCGTCTTTGTTCCTTGCTTGTGGATGGGGGACAGAATAAATCTTGTTGAGCGGCCACAGTGACTATCTGTTGTTTATGCGTAAATATACCAGCATCACCATATGTTTAAAGCTAGTACTGAGCTCTATTGCATCATAACTGCACTTCTGGTGGTCTCATTGTGTAAAATCTTCAAAGGTCTGTTCAAGATCTCCAGAGGATTTTCGTGAATCTTAACTGCAGAATTCAGTCAATCTCTTCCTTTCATTTTGGTGTCCTTGTTCTTTTTTTTTTTTTTTTTTACTTGGTAATGAGCCTTACCGTGCCTTGTTGTGACAGACAAGTAAACTTTTTTTAAAGCTGAACTAAAAGTATTTACTGTTCATTTGCTTGACAAGTTGCTTGCCATCTTGTGTAATAAGCTTGTCCTTTCATCTAGCACCCCACTACTCACCGCAACTGACCCAAGCCAAGAACAACCTACCCCATGTCTCCCACAGCGTTCCCCATCTGCACCTCCCCGTCATTCCATTCAGGCAACCTCAGAGACGCCTATCCTCACCAGTGAGGACCCAACACCATCAGGTCACCTCTCACATCCTCCACCCACCAACCTTTCCACCTATCACAGGGAAAGGGGAGTTGGCGCTGATGGCGGGAGGCACACCTGCCTCAACCAGCATCAGGGATCGACTCCTCTCCGGTTCTCACAATCAACTGAATGTTCTTCCAAGTCCAGAGGAGCAAGATTCTTCATTTAAAGTCTTGGCACGTGGATTTGCGGGTGTCACGCCTGGAAAAGTCACTTTACCTCAAACTTCGAGACATGTCGAGGCACTGAGGCAGTCTCCACAGCAAACCAGTCTGGTCACAATTACCCGATCTCGACCTTGGACACCTCCAGACAACCAGCAACCCCTAACATCAGCCCTAACTTCCCTCTCCTTCTACTCTGAGTCAGAGTTCTCCGCAGATGGAGGCCTTGGAGCTGGAATCCAAGACCCATACGAGACCCAACCACTGCCCCAGGAGAGCTTCACCTACCTTGGTGAACAAAGCCACACCCTATCTCTGGACAATCAACTGATTCTTCAGAACCATAAACACGAAAGCAAGAGCAGAAATGTGGTTCTGTTAGAGGAGAGAAGCTTCACCTGTGCAGATGTCCCTTGCTTCCCAGGAGTCCACTGTGAGCTTGCAGATGATGGGCAACCTAGATGCAGGAGGTGTCCTTTGGGATACACTGGAGATGGCCGAATGTGCAGAGGTAATTTTAGATGTATAGATGACTTTTCTTATAATTCAACGATGAGTTAGTCCTGTGAGCCCAACTTTGGAGACTTATCCATCACACAAATGCCAGAGCAAAAAATACCTACTTGGGTGTACAACATTTTGTACCCTGAATTTTTGATCCTTATCCACCCCTAAAAGGTGCATATTAGTACTTAAGAGTAGTCATAAATGTACCCTTAAAATACTACTATGAATCTTTTAGGGGTTAAATAAGGTAGCCAGTGCGACTGTAACTACCAATATTTGTATAGTAATTGCCAATTTTGTGTCCAATAGGTCAGTGAACTGTGGCATGCCGTCTGAGGTCTAAAATACGAAAAAGTATGTAGCATGTGGAGTTTAAGACTGACAACTGACAGTAACTGGTGTAAACAATAAGCTCATTCCCCGAGCATGCTCTAGGCATAAGGAATAAATACATTCCTTGAGCTCTATCCCATGGGTTTGTGAACCTGAGAAAATTAGGAGCAGTGGGTGGAAGAATCACTAGAAACATGTTTGCTATTGCAACCCCATGATATTGCATTACTGTTGAAATTTACTCAACACAATGATTACTTATGCATTCATGGATTATTTTCAGGCACTGTTTCAAGGTATGAATATAGCGTGAACATGCACAAAACAGTCACAGGTGTCTTGCATTGAGCTCTACAAAGCAGATGGCAGTGGATCTAGTGTTTTCATTAAACGTGGTGAAAGTTACCCAACTATTCAAATCAGCCCTGTAGTTTTCAGAATGCTCGAAGGAAGAACTTAGGGTGAATCTTAAAAAGCAAGCATGGTGATTATCTAAAAATATAACACTAGCATCACCTGCACTTTTACAAACCACTCAGTTTAGTTTAAAGTGAAAGGCACACATTTAAAATAGGTACAGTACATAAAGTATCTGTATATTCTCTTGCTTCCTGTGCTTCAGGACGCAGATGGAGGCAAATATGTGTTTGCTTGTTGATGGAGTGAATCTGACCATGTGTTATTTGTGTTTGCATTCCATTTGTGCCCTCAGCCGTGTGTAGACATGCCTGCGGTAGAAACATGGAGTGTGCTGCCCCCAACACGTGTCGCTGCAAGAAGGGATACAGTGGCCCCAACTGCGAAACAGGTCACAAACAAACACACACCATTGTTTGTAATTTTGTGAATTCTGTCATAGGTGTGATCACATACACCAACACTTGTATGGAAATAACACAATTGTAGAATAATGTAATTTTGGATTCTCACAGCTATCTGCAGTCCACCCTGTCTGAATGGAGGAAAATGTGTAGCGCCTGATGTATGCGACTGCATGTCAGGTTACCATGGCGAGACCTGTGAAAGCGGTAAGTGCATATGTGTGTTTTTCCTGTTCCTATTAAAAAGAAAGTTTGGACAACTTATCAAGAGGGCTTGTCTATGGCTAATGGTCTTTTTTTTATGAACCATAATTGGCTACCTTTACCGTGCGTTCACACCGCCGCCGGCGAGAGCGTCAATGAGATAATGTGGTCTTTGCTTTTGTCATTTTTTACAAGATGGACAAAATTTGTCACCAAAAAAGTCATTTGGTTTTACCAAAATTTAAGTTTTACCGAATTACACTTTTGGTTATACCGAATGATGATATGTTCAAACAATACTAACAGGCTGATATCTAGTTAGATAACAATCAAACATTTTCTATTTAGTACAAGTTTTTAAAATATTACAACATTTTCCATGTTTTATAGCGGTTGTACCGAATGACCTGATGTTTCGGGACATGTGTATGAGCAAGTGAAAACATGAATTTTTCAAATAGTTAAGACTGAGAGAGTTAGTTACTCTGCTTCATGACCATGTGGTCCTTTGCAGGTATCTGAATGATGTCACATCCTGTCACATTATATTTGACTTGATCCAAAATGGTCCCTTCATATTGGTTATTCCGAATGACATCAATGAAATTCATTTTTCTGGACATTCTTTCTTATAACAAAGCAACCAATTCTACACTTAATTTTAATACTGTTTTGCACTATGTTGATATATGATGATATAAAATCATGCCAGAATAAAAATATGTACATTTATTAAATTTTAAGATATTTTAATCAAAAATGAAATGGCTGTATTGGCCTTTTTGACACTTCGGAATCTTTAAAATACCTTTTATATGTAGAAAAATATAATTAAAACTTTTTGGATTCAATAAAAGTGATCTAGTTGTACTAGCTTACATACTTTGGATGTCATATCTTTGTTTTTTTATTATTATTAAGGCCTTTGGACAAAAAAATGACTCGTCGTGTCATTTACCCATTCACAGATTTAGGAGACATCTTTATTTGACAAAAATTTGTATATGCCTTTTGTGTAGAGGAAAAAGACTGAACATTTTACATTTCTGTGGGTTAATGTTGTGAACTAGTGTGAAGCAGCATATGAATCTGCAAATCTGTGCCGTTTGCCCTTTCCATAAAAAGGCAACTATGCCAAATAATTTGTGCAGCCCCTTGATGAGTTATGTGTTAGCTGTTTGCTTTGTGTGAAATATGACTGTATTTTGTGTGCATTTGGTCGTATGAATATCCCTGCAGCTCTCTGCAGTTTGCCCTGCCTGTACGGAGGCACCTGCGTGGGTCGAGACACCTGCTCATGTCCCTATGGTTTCGTAGGGCCCAGATGTGAAACCAGTGAGTCCTGATAAATCATGTTTGCTTGGATTTCATGTGCATGTGGATGTTAAACATAAACTGTTACACCCCTAGTGGTCACAGGAGGTATTGCATGTGTTTTGGTTTCAATTACACAGTGGTGTGCAACCGTCACTGTCAAAACGGAGGGAAGTGTGCATCACCGGATGAGTGCGAATGTCTGGCGGGGTGGACGGGACCATCGTGCGAGACAGGTGAGAGTGTGTGTGGTTGGCTCCCAGTGGGACCAATCTCTTCTCACTAAATCCATCATATGTGTGTGTGTGCTGCTTCCTGGTGGCATTTAGCTGATGTAGAATCTCTATCTGTTCATTTTTCATTCTGTTCTGGCGGCTCAGAGAAAACACTAGCCATTATTCCAGCCTGATAACTTCCTCTTGTCCACCGGAGAGGATCAATTACTATCAATTGAACAGAGAGCCTCAGAGTAATGAATTTAGTTTGTATTCATATTAATAACAAAAACAATATACATCAACTTAGTCTCTCCTTAAAAAGCAATAAGGTGATGCAATAAGATGTTGCCACAGGTAAGTGTTTTAGAAACAAGACGAAGCTCCTGAGCGTTGCCTTTTGGTTTATAAATGAATTGGCAATATTTAAAAAAGATGAAAAAAGAGAGTTAGTTGCCAATGCAACATTTTTCATTTTCGTTTAAAGTTCCCCTGTAGTCAATTATTTTATCACTTAAAACTCATCTTTGATCACCAAAATGACATATTTAAACATTTTTTTCCAGTGAAAAATTTTTCTTCATGCCTTAAAATAGACATACACCCTTGCCTAATTTAATATTCACGGATCAATGAATATGCAAATTAGCCCCGCCTCCACTCGCTCACGGCTGCTCAAAGAGTCTACTGTTGCTGTAGTGACGTTGCTGTATATATTGCTGTATATGCTTATATATTGCTTATATTTTGCAAAATAAGCTATATATACTTAATTAACTTTATAGTGTTAAATAAAAAAAAAAACCTTTGTGCGTAACGTTACCGTCTGAAATCCTGCAGGCGTCCATGCCTTCTCAGTAGCCGACATGCAATAAATACACAGCCTTGAACGAGCGCGGATTTCCAGCATATTTACTTGAACTCATCAGGTAGGCTAATATCTATGGTTTGATCCATTCCAGACCTAGCCAAAATAAGAATTTAAAATGGACTGAATAAAGCTTTCTCTCGAACTTGACGTGTGATGCCACACTGACTGACATATGCACATGAATTATGGTCACACGCCCAGAGCAATATTGTTTTAGTTAGGTTTTATAGTATTAAAATATTTTGAAGGTCAAAAACATGAACTTTATTGGCTTTACTTCAAATCAGCGGTCACTTTAGCTACTTTGCCGTGATATGCACTCGTACACTTGGCACAGCCCTTGCGACGGTTCTGTCGGACACATAACAGTAATTCAAATTATTAGCCTTTTGCTTGACTATGCTATCAAACTGCTAATAATAAATATTTCTCAGAGTCAGACAGCTGACTTCTAACAATCAGTATCCCAAACGCTTTGAACAACTCAGAATGTCAGTGGAGAAAGGCAAATAGTTCATCATAACACCATAATATACATCATAGACTCTCTATATTACTAAATCTACACAAATTTTCATATCAACAGAAAATATACCGGGATAACCTGGCTTCTCTCTTCTGCTTCAGAGCAGTCATAATTAATGATATGCTAAAGCCTGCCAGCACGTTGTCTTGGTTGGTTACAAGGTAGTTTGTGACGTCACAAGCACCCACTATTTCACACCGCGGGTTTTAGACTATCTTTGGTTTACTGCAATTTTAAACATAAAATACTCAGCAATGGTGCTGTCTTATTAATTTGCACATGGTTTGTCTTAAAGCATATTAAAAACACTACATAGACATATAAACAACATTAAAAACTTGATTTTCACCACAGGGGGTCTTTAAGTTTACACATTCATCTCATATTTCATTTTTATTTTACTTAAGCCTTAATTTAATTAACAAATTTTTAAAAGTTTTAATTAAAGGGTTAGTTCACCCAAACATGAAAATTCTGTCATTTATTACTTACCCTCATGTCGTTCCACACCCGTAAGACCTTCGTTCATCTTCAGAACACAAATTAAGATATTTTAGTTGAAATCCGATGGCTCTGTGAGGCCTTCATAGGGAGCAATGACATTTCCTCTCTCAAGATCCATAAAGGTACTAAAAACATATTTAAATCAGTTCATGTGAGTACAGTGGTTCAATATTAATATTATAAAGCGACGAGAATATTTTTGGAGTGCCAAAAAAAACAAAATAATGACTTATTTAGTGATGGCCGATTTCAAAAAACTGCTTCATGAAGCATCGGAGCACAAATGAATCAGTGTATTGAATCTGCTGTTTGGAGCGTCAAAGTCACGTGATTTCAGCCGTTGGCAGTTTGGCACGCGATCTGAATCATGATTCAATACACTGATTCATTTGTGCTCCGAATCTTCCTGAAGCAGTGTTTTGAAATCGGCCATCACTAAATAAGTTGTTATTTTGTTTTTTTTGCACACCAAAAATATTCTCGTCGCTTTATAATATTAATATTGATCCACTGTACTTACATGAACTGATTTAAATATGTTTTTAGTACATTAATGGATCTTGAGAGAGGAAATGTCATTGCTCCCTATGAAGGCCTCACAGAGCCATCAGATTTCAACAAAAATATCTTAATTTGTGTTCCGAAGATGAACGAAGGTCTTACGGGTGTGGAACGGCATGAGGGTAAGTAATAAATGACAGAATTTTCATTTTTGGGTGAACTAACCCTTTAACAAGAACACTGACATATCGGTAAATTTTATAGATTATAATTGTTTAATATTACATACTACACCTAGCCTGGAAGTAGCTGTTGAATAAACATTGCGGCATAGCCTGTACAATTTCAATGTATGAATTTCAAAACATTTTTTAAAAGTGAAAGTGAACAATAACTTGCCTTTTTTTAATCTCTTTTAGTCTTTCTGAAGAAGTAAATCATTGTTTTTCAACAGCAGAGCTGTGATTTTGACCTCACAAAGATCAGAAAACAACCGCCTAGGTTTTATTCATATTTTATTTAATAAGTGTATTTGTTAGCAGCTCTGTGTGACCCCGTGTGTCTCAACGGTGGAACCTGTGTACGTCCGAACTCCTGCAACTGCCAACCTGGTTTCTACGGGGCTCGGTGTCAAAACGGTAACAGCTTTTCTTTTTGAATCAACTTTAATGATGCATTGCCTTATTTTTTTTGAGAGCTTACAGAGGCCAGATATCAATTTCTTAATAGCATAGGGGTAAAAACATGACTACTGCACTTTAAAACAATAAAATGGACCAGCCCTAAAAACCATTTCGACTCTATTGCTTATGTTGTAGCCCCAGATTCAGGATGTTTTGTGTGTGTGTGTGTGTGTATATATATATATAATGTATATATCGATTCCTCCATAACAGCTCCATGTGGTGAGAAATGATTCACTTAATGGCTTGAAACAGTCATCTGGTAAAGATGTTTTTGATAACAGAGAATGACTCTAATGTCTGGGTTGCTTCAAGTTTGGGTGAAATGTAGGAGCTTTTAGAGTGCGTTTTCATGGTCATGTCAGATTTGCTGACGTTTATTTCACCTTACAGCTATTTGATGTTTCCAGCATCTGTTCAAAGAACAGGTCCAATATTCATTCATCAAATGCTGGATGTCTTATCTACTTCTCTTTCTTTCAGCCGTGTGCAGTCCACCTTGCAAGAATGGAGGTCACTGCATACGAAACAACATCTGCTCATGTGTGGAGGGATATTCAGGGCTGCGTTGCGAGAAAAGTAAGTGCTTTCTTCCTGATGTGTTTATGGAAGACTTCTACCCATGCCAAGATCAGGTGTCTGGTCAATTTCACAAGTATAACCAAAAACCTCCAACCATAAGCTTAAAGTTTTGTACTTCCCCCATGTGAAGCACATGACGTGATGGGAGTGAAATCAAAGCATATGGAAGAAAAAACAGTTGTTTTGTTGATGAAATGGCGCACTGGGAGCCAAGATCAGACATCACTTGAACAGTTTACATATGGTCTGTCTGATCAAGGAGGAAGAGAGAAGAATCTGAGCAAAGATAGTGAGTTATTTAACTGTGAGTTATGAAGCATATGGGATCAGGACTGGATTAATTAATTTGGATGCAGTGTCTTGTTATATGAATATTCCAAGTAAAATATCATTAAAGAACTGTTGGCAATGTCCTTATGTTGAGGTCAAGTGTTAAAGAAAAAAATGTATGTATATACTTCACACTAGAGACAGTAAACAGCAAATTAATTTTTGTTTTTAAATACATTGGGGATAAAGAAAACTTCAATATTAAAACTAATATTAATAATTAGGTAAAGAATTTAATTTATTAGGTAAAGAATTGTTAAATAGAAAGAAAGTAATAAATTATAATAATTTAATAAGTCATTGATTAAACAATATTATTTATAATATTAATTCTATTCATATTTTTATTACTGTCATATTATATTAATAATAAAAAAGAAAATGTAAAATTGAAGAAAATCATAACTTATGAATAATTTTATTATTGAATAAAAATAAAGCAGTTTATAACAATAACTGTTGATGTTATTATTATCATATTTGATATTAAATAATAAAAAATCTAACTTAAAATAGAAAAAAACTTAAGTTATTAATCATTTATTAATAATAAACCACCACTTAAAAGTATTTATAATAATAATAAACCAGATGCATGTATGATATTAAATAATTTAAAAATATTATAACATACAAATAATTTATTAATAATAAAATATTAAAAAGTATTATTATTATTAATATTATTATTAGAACACATTTTCTAATAATTCTTTTCTTTATTTAATACCATAAATGTTTCTATTTTTTATTTATTTATTTTATTTATTATTTTATTTTGTAGGTTTCTAATTACTTTTCTGTAATTGCTGTCAGAGATTAAATCAGCCACATCTTGACCAATCAAACTCTAAATTATGGATTGGATTATCTGACTACAAAAACCCTACTTTACCCTGTTGATCTGAGTAAATCGAAAGCTTTATCTTCCCGTTTCTCCACAGGTGTGTGTGAGCCAATGTGTATGAATGGAGGACGATGCGTCGGACCGGATGTGTGTGACTGTGCATCAGGCTGGAGGGGAAAGAGATGTGATAAACGTGAGTACCAGACCTCATCCTGAAAAAGACCTAGAAGTGACCTCCTTGCCTCATGTTAGCAAGTTAAAGTGTAAAAAATTCCATTTTACACTTGAGACCCATCAGTCACAGCAATGTCCTCTGACCCCAGTGACCCCGAGCACACGGTCCACTTTCCCAGATGAATTAATTGTGTCTTTAAACATAATCCTCTCAGTTATAATATAATACTTAACAGGAATTAGAATAATTGTAGTCACACCTTTGATAATGTGTCCCACTGGTTTGAGCCTTGTTTCTCTATCTGTTTCTGTTCCTCCAGCTGTTTGTCTGCAAAAGTGTTTAAACGGGGGTGAATGTGTGGGGCCGAACACCTGCCACTGTAGTCCCGGCTGGAGGGGGACTCTCTGCCAAATCCGTAAGTGATTCCTATCCCAAATGTAATCATTTCACCACAACCTCATGGCGGTGAACACACACTTCACTTACTTGAGTTATTGAACACACACTTCACTTACTTGAGTTATTGGTAAAATAATCTAAATAGGATCTCTTCTGTTCCTGTGCTTCTGTTCCTGTGCTCAGTGGCTCTTGGTAATATGTTTGGTGAAAAACAGACAGATGATCTGTGTTTGGCATGGGAGCAGGAATTCACATTTAATAGTGAAAGTAAAGCACGATGGGTGATGTTCTTATGATGGTGGTAGATCGGGAACAGTTTGAAATGTTTTTTCCTTGAGCTTGACCTGCCTTATTGAAGGAATAGTTCATTTAAAATGAAAATTTAGATATAAAGATATAACTTTGATTTCGGGTCTCTTTAGCCACATACACACTGTAAAGTTTTAGGAGTAACAATTGCATTTAAATACGGGAGTGAATCCCCTAAATTAATGCTCTCTGTGTGTGCGGAACCTGAAATTGCAATGATTGACAGCGTGGTAACATTCTAGCGTCTCATGTGTTTAGTATCCACTATTTTTGACAAAATATTACAGTGACCAAAGACTCATCATGTTCTGCAATTGTTTGGAAGGTTGCTTCACAGAATGCGCTCATGAAGGGTTGCCATGTCCAGTTATTATAAGCATTTTTGTGCTTGTTCTTTGGGTTTGGTTAATAAACGATCAAGTTTATGGAGATATTAAAGTAGGCAGGTGAGGGTCGCAATATTTTGGTGTTGTCTTCAATACAAAGCATTTGGATTTATCTTGGTTTATTATGGGCTTGTTCTTGTTCGCTGTTTTTTTTCTGGCTAGATCTGGCAACACATACCAGATCTCTGATGCACGTTAAAATACGTCATTAACAATTAGGTATTCAGTTCGGTTCCATACAAACTGCATAGAATTTTTATAAATGCTGTTGTCGCTACCTGCATTTTTCAAAGTTAATTTGGTTGTAGAATGAGGTTGTCACTCCAGTACATTACCAAACTGTGTGTGAACAGAACAGGATTAGCCAGGTGAACTGACAACCGAATTAGGGTGGGATTCATTTTTTTCACCAGCATTTGATTGGATCTTCAAAAGCTACACTATTATATAAATGATTAATATTAGTTTTCCCCACCCATACAGTCTTAGTTGTGTCAGCAGACTGCATCGAATAAATATACATGTAAATTATTACAAATTTTTATTACTATTATTATTAAATAAAATATCACATTGTTTTTTTTACTTTTGTTTAGAAAAACAATGGATATAAGTACTAATTATTAATAAATAAAAAAAATGCAAAAACTTTTTAGAAAAACATGCATTGAGGAATTACTTTACAATCAGACCAAAAAAATGTACAATAAATATTGAATATGAATGTAGTTGTTTTTCCCAGTATCATTTACATGTTTTTCATTTCTGTCATCAAATTTGCAAATTTCACCATTTTCCATATCTGTACAAATATGGAAGTAAAATAATGACAAATGTTTCACCCAAAAATGAAAATAACGTCATTTATTACTTACCCTTATGCCGTTCCACACCCGTAAGACTTTCGTTAATCTTCGGAACACAAATTAAGATATTTTAGTTGAAATCCGATGGCTCCGTGAGGCCTTCATAGGGAGCAATGACATTTCCTCTCTCAAGATCCATAAAGGTACTAAAAACATATTTAAATCAGTTCATGTGAGTACAGTGGTTCAATATTAATATTATAAAGCGACGAGAATATTTTTGGAGCGCCAAAAAAAAAACAAAATAACGACTTATTTAGTGATGGCCGATTTCAAAACACTGCTTCATGAAGATTCGGAGCACAAATGAATCAGTGTATCAAATCTGCTGTTCGGAGCGCCAAAGTCACGTGATTTCAGCCGTTGGCAGTTTGACACGCGATCTGAATCATGATTCGATACACTGATTCATTTGTGCTCCGAATCTTCCTGAAGCATTGTTTTGAAATCGGCCATCACTAAATAAGTCATTATTTTGTTTTTTTGGCGCACCAAAAATATTCTCGTCGCTTTATAATATTAATATTGAACCACTGTACTCACATGAACCGATTTAAATATGTTTTTAGTAGCTTTATGGATCTTGAGAGAGGAAGTGTCATTGCTCCCTATGGAGGCTTCACAGAGCCATCGGATTTCAACTAAAATATCTTAATTTGTGTTCCGAAGATTAACGAAGGTCTTACGGGTGTGGAACGGCATGAGGGTAAGTAATAAATGACAGAATTTTAATTTTTGGGTGAACTAACCCTTTAACCATGTTTGCATTTTATGCAATTTTAATGCATTGAATTTTAAGGCTTGCATTTATATGGGCTGAAATTCAACATGGTTGTATATTTAAGCTGAGAATATTTCAATTCAAAACATTTCACAGAAATTTTCATTATTACATGGCAAAAATAATTTTTTGTCTTGTTTCTAGTCCAAATATCTAAAAATTCTTAAATCAAGAAGCATTTTCTAGACAAGTAAAACATTTTTTTTTTTTTTTTTTTTTTCAGAAAAAAAAAGAGTCAAAATTAAGTTTTTTTTCCCAATAAGATTATTTCACTTACCCCATTGGCAGATTATTTTACATCTGAGGAAGACATATATTGCTGTGCTGCAATACGAGGGTTTCCCTCATACGTCACACACCAGGATTCCCCTGCCATGGGGACATTCTAGAACTTTTAGTGGGTTCATAGACTAATAGAGTGATGTAAAACACCAAACACACACCTTATTGCTGATGGAGGCTATACTATATAGGCTACATGCAAGCAGATGTACTCAGAATATGAACGTAAGTGTTTCCGAGTGAAATACTGTTTTTTCATAATTTTCACATTTTTTTTCAATTTCAAAAACTTTTGTTATTATTTTACTTCCATATACTAACTCTAAAAAGGGACAATGTGATTTACATTTGCAATGTAATGTTCTGAATCAGTCCTCTTAAATATATCTATCATCTTAAATATAACCTGATAAAATGTCTTAATGCCATATTTTTTTTTTACAGCAATCTGTGAACAGAGGTGTTTGTATGGAAGCCGATGTGTCCGACCAAATGTGTGCGCTTGCAGAAGTGGCTACATGGGAACTCTTTGCTCTAGAAAGGTAATTATAAATACTTAAATAAATACTTTTTTTTTTCTTTAGAAAAACATACACTTTCATAGTAGAAGAACCATTTTTGGTTCCCCAAAGAACCAACAGTTAATCTCAGAAGCTTTTTTCCCACTATTAAGAACCTTTTATGCAATGGAAATGTTACTGTCAAAGGACATGTTTTTCAGTGATGCGTATATGTTTTTGTTATAAATTTGTCAATTTAAATTCATTCAATTAAAAAAACATTAATTAGTGATGTTCAGAAGCTGATATTAATAATGTACGCCTTTTGAAATGTTTAAAGTTAGGGGTTCTTTAAGTAAGATTCACGTAGCAAACGTAATTTGGAGCGGGTCTGTGTCATTTTGGGTCAGAACGAACATGGATAAAGAGAAACAACATGTAACCTGAACAAGAATTACTGTATCTACATGGTCTGGGAGGTGCACACAGTAATTTACCTTTATATACATCTCATAATGTCTATAATGTTGTTATATGTCACTTTATGAGCATGATGTGATGTGTTATTAATGAAGTTAATTGGCTAAACATTTTATGCCTTTATGTCTAGTAGTTTTTACGGGGTCTGCTAAAAAAGAAAGAGAGAGAGACAAATAAACAGTGAAAGACATCTGTATGAAGCGTGGCCATTATTGCATTAGACCAGTGCAACTATAGTAAAGGTTCCATGGATGTTAAAAGTTCTTCATGGAACCATCAATGCCAATTAATAACCTTTAAGTATATATATATATATAATATATATATATATATATATATATATATAGTATAGTATTGTCTATTTCTTTTACAGCTTCCTGTCCAGAGAGGATGAGGAAATTACATGATGTGTCATTGCTGCACTGAGGACACTGGGCCCATATTTTACTACTTATTAACCTGATAGGGTTACAATATCTGTTTCAATTTGTAAATATCATATCTGAAAATATTAATTTATGTATAAGGTATAATATAATGTTTTTTTTTACACGGTTTTCAAACGTTACTATATTTGTGAAAATGATTCCAAACAAAATAAATGTGTATTTTACGGAGAAAAAAAAAATAAAAAATCTCTCTTTTGACTTCATTCTTACATCCACTCACATTTGTCATTTGTGCAATTCTGTTTATTGATGCAAAAATGACAAATTTCACCTCTAAATGACCTTTGATTTCTTTGGCCAGATGGTTTTTTTAATGCATTGCAGTTTAAAGTTAAGTTTGACAGAAAAACAATCTCTTTTGTTATTCAAGCCAAGGCACGGACAGTTTAGCATCCTGTGCCATCCTTCCTCAGACTACGTGGCCTGAAACTCAGTTGCACTCTATTTCTCTGAGGACGTCCCCTTTAATGTGACTGGAATGTTAAAAAAACCACGTAAACATGCTGTTTGTGTCACGCCTGGTGGAGCGTGCAGTGGCTGCAGTTTTACCGCAGATCACTTGGCAAATACAAACAGACATCTCGGTGACAACACAAACAAGCATCTGAACTAATTAACGGCCATTGATGGTGGCCATTAATGAGTCAGCCGCAGATAGTTCCTCTCATGCATAGCTATTAATCCAGCTGTTCGTATACGATTACCTGAGGTGCGCAAAATAGAGAAAAGGACCGTAAACATTAAACAACACTGTTGGTTAACGCAGAGGACAATAAATTGTGGTTTGAAAGGGTTACAAGGAGGCCGATTTGTGTATATTTATTGATTATGAATAATTATATATAAACACGCACAGACTACCATTCAAAAGTTAATTGAAATCCAAAAATAAAGGTGTTTTTTTTTGGAAGACAAATGTGTATCACTCCTTCCTTTGCAGCATGCCATGGGTGGGTGTTTCTGGCAACTGCATAGTATGGGTTCTCTCCATCTTCTACAAAAGATAAGAAAGACAAAGACAAAAAGATTAAATCACTTTGTGGTGGACTGGGTCCCTGCAAGCATGGCATTTACTCTGTAAAACTAATCCTATAAATCTACAATTTAAGTCATTTCAACTGTAAAATTCATGATACAGGTGAATAGTATTATATCAACTAATATTCACACTATTAAAACAACAAAACAGAGGACTCTACTCATTCCTGTAGACAGGACTGAAAGTAACAGGATTTTTAGAAAGCTTTTAAAAAAAAAATTCAAATACATGACAAATTGCCACATGGAGTACATGCTAATAGCATGACGACACTAAGCAAATTCTAGACTTACCTAAAGTTAATATTTTTTAAAAAAAACAAATAACATCTAAGAAAAATTTAGGTAACAGGACAGTACGATGTGATTGACCTTCTCAGTCATAGTTACAATTTCATCAAATATACAGAAATTAAAATGAGAGGACTTACTTTTGGTCTTCTTATGGCCTGCAAAAGATCCAAATGATGCAACTTCCTGTTGAAAATATGTCATGTGGCATGTTCCAAGTTTTTTAGAGGGGGCAATGTGTGAGGGTAACAGGAGTGAGTGAAAACCTGGGGAAACGACTAAAATGTGTATTTTATATAATATATTATGGATTTCTCATGGAATTTCTTTTTGTTTAGCATAGATGGTATATGGAGTCATACAACTATATATATATATATATAATATATATATAAAGATTTCTGAAAGATTTTAATGATTATATTTCTTGATAAAGTTTAGGTTTAGGTAGCGGGGACATATAACAAATGCTATTTCTTTAGTGTTCTGAGTAGTTTTTAATGATGTTTTAAATTATATATTTTAAATTTGCAGTTAGAGTAATGTTTATGACATTTTGCTTAATAATGAAATGTATTTTATAGTTAATTTTCATGCATTTATACATACAATGTCCTGGGGACATACATGTCATCCATTCAGTGGAATGGCTCATAAAGCACCTATTTTAAATACTAACAAAATTCAATAATATTACTGTTGTCTTTTTTTTTTCTTTGTCTTTTTTCGTGTCAGCCTCCATTCATTGTAATTGCATGGAAAATAGGGATGAGTATTATGGAGAATTATACTCAAGGTAGAGCCATTTTAGACAAAAACACCACGAAACAAAGTTGTGAAAATTACCTGATGTAGGAGTCTGACCTTTATACAGCACATGCCAGCCATTGTAAAGACTGTCCGTTTTAAGCCATGTAAAACTCATTATGACCTGACTAAGGTCTGTTAGAGTAATGAAGACAGATTTTTCATTTTTGGTCATGGTCCCTTTAGGGTCTGCCTGTCGTCCTGCAGGGCTTTCAACTTTTACAAAGTATTGCGGAAAATCATACAGCGGGGGGGGTTTAGTCAGCTTCACTTTGTATTACAGAACACACTTCCTCCCAATATTGCTTTAATAATCATATGTCTCTAGGTTTCTTTAAGCATATGGGGCCACAGAGGAAGATTATATATATTTGCATTCTTACCTTCGTCAGTGTTGTTATTTAGCACATTGAGATGTGTTACCTATGGTGAGGAGGATGATGACAGCTTTCTAACATCTTTTTGTCAAGCTGTGATTCTCACGCCATGTGTTATAAATAAACCTGTTGGGGATTGTCCAGTTAATGCTATATTACTCTGTATACTCTCTTCAATCACATTTTACTTGTCTAGAGGTCATAATGAAGGATTATGAGCTTAATTTGATCTATTGTATGAACATGAGGTGAGATATTTTACTGAGTAGTACCAACACATTGTTTTCTATGCTTGATCGCTTAGCGGTTAGTAACCAACATTACAACTCAAAGTAGTAACTGACTGCAGTAAAAGCAGCCTCAACATTCCTTGGAAGAACAAGAAAATGGTAAGAAATACAGAAAGCTGGATGACAGACAAATTAAAATGGATGAAGAGATATTACCTAGTAGCTAAATATGTTATCTTAGATTGCAGATTAGCACAAGCATTATGCTAATATAAACAAATTATTGTATCACTGTTGTTTTCCTCAAGTCACTTTGGATAAAAGTGTCTACTAAATGAATAAATGTAAATGCTGTAGATTAGCTTATCTAACAAGTTAAATTAGTTACGTGACCATGTATTTATTTATTTATTTGGCAGTATACATGTAGCAAGCAATACACTGTACGCCGCTCAAAAAACAAAACATCCAAGGTGATAAGAGCTGTCTGCATCATGTCAAGGTCTTTATCATAGTGTCTGGGTATATTTTGCAATAATAACTTGTTCCTGATTTACGTTGGAAGTGGCTAAATGTGACTATGCTAGTTTCCGATTAGCAGCATTTAAAGGGTTAAGTTTAAGGGTTAACCCTTTAAGAGGCTGTTGATGTAGATACAAGTTTATGTTTACAAATCTGCAAAAACTGAAAAGCTATAGTCCATTTGGTCTCTGAAGACTAAAGCGCAGAGAGATTAGAGGAGAAAAGGGAAAAACTGAGAAGAAAAAGCAGATTTCTGTCCACAGATCAAATCTCTCAAGCATGATGACTCAAGAGTAAACCATATCTCCCAGAAACCCATCACCTCAGACTTTCCCCCCTTTTTTCCCTTCTCTTCTTGAAGTTTGAGTAGCAATAAGGTACATGGTGGAGTGTGGTCCAAAACTGCAGTAGTATTTACTTTTTTTCCTAGAGGAACTATTTCCTTCTCTGGGAACTCTTTTCTTTGAGAGGTTTCTGTAGCT
Source organism: Culter alburnus (assembly GCA_028476615.1). Classification (NCBI taxonomy): domain Eukaryota; kingdom Metazoa; phylum Chordata; class Actinopteri; order Cypriniformes; family Xenocyprididae; genus Culter; species Culter alburnus. The sequence continues at coordinate 30,538 of JAOTNS010000996.1, read as the reverse complement.
CTTGGAGCTGTCTGTCCCTGGGCTCCAATTAGTCGCCTTTAATGGTCAGCAAGGGCACTAGAGAGACCCTCATAAGGTTCTCCTGCCGAGCAGGAGAAATGAAAGCATGAAGTGTGTCTCTCATCTGGGCTGGACTGTCATATGTTTCTTTACCTTATTATATGGTCTCTCACAGTCTTTTCCACTCTCTCTCAGTCTTTTGTTCTGTTTAATGGGTTGTTCCTGTTACGCAGTTGGTTTTTAACTCTATAACTTTAGAGTGACTTTAAAACTATAAAACATCACATATTTCATTAGATCCTTTGTTAATATTGTCTGATGTTCATTCTGTAATGACGCCAATTCATTACAGCCTGGAGGATGATGTTAAAGTCGGCAAGAAATAGAAATTCAATCTATTTTCTAATTGTGATCTTATTGTGAATGATTCATCTATGTATGCGTTTCTTTTTTTTTTTTTTTTTTTACCTCAAATTTTAATCAAAATGTCATAACTCAATCTTCCAGTGAAAGTCCAGTATTCTCTCTGTGTGATGTATGCCAGACTTTTCCAATTATTTAGTCTGTTTAAACCATGCCCCTTTCTTACAATCAAATGAAAGCTCGTATTCAGTTCCTCCTCCATCCAATCAACAACTGATTCATCGAACCAAGTCCTGTCCCACTTTTTTTTATTTTTTTTTTGTCAATGATACATTTCACTCAGATGTACATCACAATATGTAAAATATGATCTGACGCTACTTCCATTACATTGCAATTTTAAGGACCTGGATTTTACAAAAGGCTAACATGATGGAAAAGGGTTATTGGGGAATAAGAAAAAGCTTAAACATTTTATAAGTTAGCAAGTTAGCATAATTAATTAGCACAACTAGTAAAAATAGCAACATCCACTCAAACTAGAGTAGTGAAATTATATAAAGTTCACCCAGTATGTTCACTTAATTGGGAAGTAATATGGTTCATATACTAAAAAAGTGTTAATATTTTATCTAATATATCTAATTTAAAACACATACTGTATGATGAGGACATGAATATGTACTGCATAACAAGATTCTAATGATTTCTTGGCTCTTCTGTGCAGTAGACCAGCATCTCAGATATGATTTGCAATTGCCCTTAGCACTTGGATTATGTTTTATAGCATGGTTTCAAAATAGACTAGTTACTTTTAAAGTGTGCGAATATGTGTAGGTGGACAGGGCGTCCTTTGTATGGTGACCTGTATTTAAGAGTACTCGAAAACCATAGAGAGAAAACTGCCAGAGATTGTGCAGTTTTTGTTGGCGCTTTGAAAGTGTTCAGATTCGACAATCTAATCAAACTCTTTCCAACAGCGTTTTAAAACAGGTGCTTAAAAGTGTTCACAGAGCTTTATAATCTTGCTCCACAGGAAATTAGGCCTTTAAAATGCTAATTGGCACTCACCTTCGCTCAACTGGAACTGGAGTGTAAACTATGTCTTATTGTCTATGTAAACTTGGAGCTGCAAACCATTCAATGAAAATATGAATTGTTTCATGCTCCGCTTGCTTCCATGAAGGCGGGTATCCAGGAAACCATTGCTATAAGCCTGACTTCTGCAACTTACCAGGAGCAAAGAATTTCACCTGCAAATTTAAGTGCAAAGCAAACTCTCAGCGGATTATAATGGCATATCTTTGTTTTGCATCCCAGCAGGCACTCTTAAAGATTAGAGGCGATGCTGTCATGCTGTCAGGATAAACGACAAACCAGTCGGAACGCATGTTTTGGGCCACGGGCGGCTCATTAAGGATGCAGCACATGTATTGTGTTAGCATGCGCACATGAACATTGGGAGAATATTGTAATTTAGGTTCGCAAGAACAGCTTAAACGGTCAAACAAATTAGTGAAGAGTTGTCATGTGAATGGATAAGAGTAAAGATTTAACAGTTAATTAATTTGGACAAACTTACCAAATGGCTGAAGGGAAGCCAATCAGAATTTAGGTTTAAATGAAGCCCTGACAAGATCCATACATTAAGATTTGAGTGTTCATAAAACAATTTGCACACTAGAACTTTAAAACTCTGTGGCAACAACACACTAGAATTTTTGTTTTCATGATCCATTAGTTCTCTTATATTCTTTACCATTAACATGTACACACTACTTGTGCTTCTTGCCTTAAAAAGCTGGAATAACAATCTCTAGTGGTGTGCTACTGACATCTAGTGGTGATTACATAAAAATATGAGCTTAGTGTCTTACTACTGAGTCTAGCTAAACCAGGAGTGTCCAATCCTGCTCCTGGAGAGTCACTGTCCTGCAGAGTTCAGCTCCAACCCCAATTAAACACATCTGAACCAGCTAAATATGGTCTTACTAGGCATGAACTTGGCAGGTGTGAGGCCAGTTAGAGCTAAACTGCAGGACAGTGGCCTTCCAGAAGCAGGATTGGACACCCCTGGCCTATTACTAAGTCTAACTAAACCGGGTGTCCAATCGTGCTCCTGGAGGACCACTGTCCTACAGAGTTTAGCTCCACACACCACACCAGCTAATCAAGGTCTTACTAGGCATACTAGAAGCTTCCAGGCAGTTGTGTTGAGGCAAGCTGGAGCTAAACTCTGCAGGACAGTGGCCCTCCAGGAACAACTGAACTAAACCATAGAATATGACTAAAAATAAAATGATCATCAAGCAAAATGTTTTCATAACAGAGTGCAAGTCTGCCTCTAAAGATGGAACACATTACCTGCTTGCGAGAGACAGGGACACACCTGGGCTGTTCAGTCAGACAGGGCATTAAAGTGAAATAAGATGACAGCATTCAAGAGAGAACCCTTATACAGTGCTAATTTTGTGAGTTACATGCTAATACTACCTGCAGCTACTAGAGAAAAGACTTTTAGAGTACATTTACACAACGATGTACTAAAAATGGAAAAGTCTTTCCTTTACATTTTCCATACACAGACAACACCATTGTCAAAATGATCCCCGTTCACATGGGTCCTGGAAAAAAACGCTGTATTCTGCATGCCAGGCCAGTAGTTGGCTATGTCACTTTGTAAAGAAACACTACGTGCCTATAGACTGAACACATAATATGCAAGAGCATGATGTCACCATTTTCACAAATTTGTGTTTTTGTAGTTTACACAGAGATGATAACAGTATCCTTTTCTTGCACTTTGAAACCTGCTTTCAAATGTTTGCGTTCAGGCCCCCAAAATGCATCATCATGTAAACACGTAAAACGTTTTACATTTTTTTGTTGAAAACGGTGTTGTGTAAATGTCCCCTTAGTTAAATGGTTTGAATATCACTTACATGGTTATTGTGGTGTTGTTGGTGTAGATGTAAAAACTTCTGGCAAAGTAGGGATTTTTTTTTTTTTACTTTCAGAACACTAATGTTCATTACACCTAAAAGCAAGCAAATGATTGCAGCTACAGTAACACAAAACTTAATTTGAGTACAAAGCTCTCCAAGAACTTTATTCAGTCCTTCTCATTGCTAGCATGTCAGACAGGTGTTCTGAATTACATTCTGTCAGATTTGAAACACTGCCCCCTATGTGCAGTTAAATCCCAACTGTGTCTCCCCTTTTGGACCTGAAGTGACCCACTGCCCATGTGATACGAATTTTTACAGGCAACGACAACAGTCTCTGTCTGTAAACCTTTCTGAGCTAAATTTAGCGCTGGGTCAAACAACAAGGTTGCTTAGCTATTGCATACATATTACATAGCATGCAAAGCAATTTGTAAGCCATAGAGAACATGAAATATTAAGCAAACAATATCAGGAGCAAATGATGAATGGACTAGAATGAAGGGACAAAAACAGAGGTGGGTCTTCTCTGGGAAAGTAGAGCATTACTGTCCTGGCTTTCTGTTAACCTGCACAAGGTTACCCAGAGGACCCAGTACCCAAATATTACAGCCCAAAGGTGTAACAAACACTCAAATCCCTGTATGTGTGTTAGTGCGTGCATTTATTTATATATCTTCAAACGTCCTCCTTCTTTGGGCCATGACAGGTGCCTCCCAGCTCCACCTGTCCATCCTTTTCCACAGCCACATGGTGGCGGACAAATCCAGAAAGGAATCAGTCATTCAAGAAATGGCATGCTGAAGTGCCACGGGGCCACGGAAGATCTCTGGACACCGGATCAGACGCAGCTGCCCCCCGGCTGCTATTTTCACTCAGCTTAAAGCACCATGGGCAGCCAGCATCTACGCCATGGACTACCCACAACAACCAGTCTGTCTCTGCACGCCATGAAGTCCACCACAGGCGAGCAAGGGCTAGTTCATGCTCATCCTGCACACGATACCCAGAGCTTGCCCTCCGATCCTGATGAGCTCGACAGTGGCAGTGACAGTTCGGAGAAATCCACTGGAGCAGGGAGCCCCGCACCACGGGGCCATAGGGAGGCGGGGAGACACAGAGGGGGCCGTAGACTCTCAGGGGTGAGTAAACAACGGCAGGCAGCTAACGCTCGGGAGCGAGACCGCACGCACAGCGTCAACACCGCCTTCACGGCTCTACGCACCCTCATCCCCACGGAGCCGGCCGACAGGAAGTTGTCGAAAATCGAGACTCTGCGATTGGCATCGAGCTACATTTCACACCTGGCCAATGTGCTTCTGCTAGGGGAGGACTGCAGGGACGGGCAACCGTGTCTGAAATATCAAAACATCTTACAAAGCAACACCAACCTCAAAACCCCACCAGTAAGACCCATCTGCACTTTCTGCCTGAGTAACCAAAGGAAAATGGTGAGTCCTTGAAGATGGCGAAACTATTAACTTCTACCTGTTGAGTTTATGAAGGTTGGACTTGCCTGAAAATGTCCAGAAATTGTGATGTATTTGGTAATATATTTGCATGCCAAACTATATTGGACTACTTTCCATCAGTAGTGCAACTACCTTTTCTTGAATTGTTCTCTTAGCTGTTTAAGTTCATGCCCTGCGTATTGTACACTGATAAGATAAAAATTAAGCAGGTGTAAATTCTAACACACTTCAATTATCATCTACTTCTGCAGCTTAGAGACGGGGAAAAGCACACAACTGCATGACAGCAGAAGTTCTCTGACTGACTACTGCTGCGTACAAGCTCTCAACTTCTGAATGTTTACATGTAAAGAGACATCGCCTTGCACAGAGACAAGACATTCTGCTGTATATGTTTTTTTTTTAAGCTCTGAGGACATACAAAATGAGTGACAAGAAGAGAGATCTGCACTTTTTCTGCGTTTCCTATAAATATGTTGCCTCCGCATGTGTGGCCACCTTATCGACTGTGTTTTCGTTAATGTAACCGGAGAATATGTGTAAAGTTGCACCTGGTGGGTGGCTATTTCAGTATCAGATATAGTAAGCTACACCATCCCTTGCCTTAAAAAACAGTCTTGTGTCTGCCTCCTGCACGTCACATGATGGTAATTGAAACCTTGCGGTTTGCAGTGGTCGCTGTCAGTATAACAGCAGGCAAAAACCTCATCCCTCCCTCTTGTCTCCACGTCTAAGCTGGGACCCCAATCCCAACATGGCTCTCAAGAGACTGTACACAAGATTCTAACCTCAGCACAAGAAATTGGGTTGGGCAAAGCATCCTAAATATTTATTAGAAAGTTCAAGTGGCACATTACTGAATGCTAAAGGTGGAAGTATTTCATAATGAGAACATAATATTTCGTGTCTCCGGAACAAGGTACATGATCCCTAACACGAGCCTTGGGTCATGACCCTGACCCCAAATGTTATATAGCCTCATCTCAAATGCTACCCTCAGTCCTTGCTGTCTTTCTTCGAGTCACTCTTTGGTGACGTAAGCCGCATTTCCACCACAGTAACTTTCCCCAGGAACTAGGAACTTTGGGGTGGCACTCGGTGTGTTTCGACCACAAGGAAGTTCTGGGTAAAAAATCAGGGGTGGGACTTGGGCGCTGAACATGCTGATTGGTTGAGTTCACACAGCATTTTATTTCAACCATCTTTTTTCTAAAGTATGTTGCGGTGCGTGCAGTAAGAGTTGTTTTCTATTCGAATCAACAATGGAGTTTAAAAAATATGACCGATGGACTGACGATGAGGTTCAGGCTTTATTAAGCTTATATACGGAGGAGGAAATCCAGCGGGAACTGGAAAGTTGCGCTCAGTCCTACATCACAGTACTATCTTAACGGTACTTTAGACCGCTATGGAAACGCAGCTAGCAATAGATCTGGGGGGAAAAAAGTTTCTGGGACAAATTGTTCTGGGTAATTGCGGTGGAAACACAGCTGTAATGAAAACAATTTCACACCGCAACCACAAAAGAAATGCTTGTGCTTCTGAATCATAAAACACCAAATTCTTGTGGATTTCATTGAAATTGCATGAGGGAAGGCCATGTGACCACAAGTCCAAATCACAAATTTCAACATCTTGGGCACGCTACAAGACAGAAGATTGTTGAATTTGCATGCATTTCAAATCTTTAAAGGGTTAGTTCACCCAAAAATGAAAATTCTGTCATTTATTAATTACCCTCATGCCGTTCCACACCCATAAGACCTTCATTAATCTTCGGAACACAAATTAAGATATTTTAGTTGAAATCCAATGGCTCCGTGAGGCCTCCATAGGGAGCAATGACACTTCCTCTTTCAAGATCCATAAAGGTACTAAAAACATATTTAAATCGGTTCATGTGAGTACAGTGGTTCAATATTAATATTATAAAGCAATGAGAATATTTTTGGAGCACCAAAAAAAACCAAAATAACGACTTATTTAGTGATGGCCGATTTCAAAACACTGCTTCAGGAAGATTCGGAGCACAAATGAATCAGTGTATCGAATCTGCTGTTCGGAGCGCCAAAGTCACGTGATTTCAGCCGTTGGCAGTTTGACACGCGATCTGAATCATGATTCGATACACTGATTCACTGTGCTCCGATCTTGAGAGGAATTGTCATTGCTCCCTATGGAGGCCTCACGGAGCCATCGAATTTCAACTAAAATATCTTAATTTGTGTTCCGAAGATTAATGAAGGTTTTACGGGTGTGGAACGGCATGAGGGTAAATAATAAATGACAGAATTTTCATTTTTGGGTGAACTAACACTTTAAGACTGTTGTTCTTGTTGATGTTATAGTGGCACTTGGGGCCTCATTTATAAAATGTGTGCATGCACAAATTTGAACGTGGAGTGCACAGTCTAAAATCCACACCAATGTTCATATATATATATATATATATATATATATAAAAAAAAAAAAAAAACAGTCTTTGACGTGGAAAAGTGCCTAGTGCCATGGCAGGTTCTAAGCAGATGTACACACTTTTCCTTGTGGCAGAGAGTCGGAGTACTGCAGGTATCTGGAACTCTAAGCAATTTTTGCCGCTCACTGTTCCTATGTAAAGGATTTGGACATCGACTAGCATTTACAAGGTGGAGATCTGAAACCATTCAGCCACGCACAATTTCAAGATTATTTGAATTATGAAATTTCACATCTGGAAGAGAGGCGCGCACTTTTTTTGTATGTGTGTGTGTACGTCAGTTCTCTGAATCACATGTACACACATTGGACAAATGATCATAAGATCACAAGTAGGATGGTTTCTACACAATGTTTTATAAATGAGGCCCTTGGTGCGTCAATTACACAACCATTCTCCACAACTGTATCTCCTGAAAATATCTATGAGAATTAATTTGCATGACTTAAGCAGCAGCAGTTGTATTTCAGAAAGTGTCCCACAAGTTGGCACATGCTTTAATCTGACAAATGGTTTGGGGGAAAGGTTAACAATTTTCTGGCTTGTAGCATGCGCTAGGCTCCAGTACACCACTGAATCCTCACGTGTTGAAACTTTTGTTGTATTGTTTACATTAACAGAAAAGGAATCACAAACTTGAGCCCAACATTTACTGTGACTGCATTTTTTTTTTTTTTTTTTCAGATTCTGTACCTGCGATTTGAACACATTTAAAGGCAGTTTTACTTCTGTAAAAGCATCAAAATGTAGAGCATAGCCATTTCTATCCAAAATGTTTACCTGCATGTCTTGCACAAGTCAGAACTTCAGCTTGTTGTTTTGAGTCTCTGGAGACTGTGCATAATGACTTTACTACAATTTTTTTTTTCTTTTTCTTTTTCTCCTTTCACAAAAGATGTGCACAACAAAAAAAAAAAAAAATGTGCAATGAAAGTACCACATATTGTACTGGAAATACTGTGACAAGGCTTTTGTCAGTTGTTTGTAGTAGTATCATTATAGGCACCTCTAAAACACTTTAAACACCAGCCTGTCATTCTAATACTTGAATTGTCTTCTTCTAAAAGTGGTCCTTTGCACATGCCAAACATCAAACAAGCTGCTATTTAATGATCAAATATTTTTGTACAAGAAAAACAGTCTGTACTTGTGACTTTTTCAAACCATTAAATTATTTTTGAAAAACATGCTCTGAATGTAGTTCATCCTGGGTTCAGCAGTGGCCCCTGGTGGAAGACATTGCACATTCAAAAACCAATATGTTAAAGTGTTAGTTCACCCCCCCCAAAAAAAATCTGTCATTACCCACCCTCATGTCATTCCACACTCAACTCTTCCATAGACAGCAATATAAATCACTTTCGAGGTCCAGAAAGGCACTAAAAGATTTTTTTTTTTAAACAAAGTTGACATGACTGCAGTGTTTCAACCTTAAGTTTTTAGAAGCCACAAGAATACTTTGCGAAAAAACAAAAATAACGACTATTCAATATCTTTTCTGTTGTTGGGTTTTTTTTTTTTTCTTCAGCACTTCCAGGTTCTACATCAGAACATGGACAGAAAATTGTTGAATAAAGTCGTCATTGACTAAAGTATTTTTGTTTTGGCGCACAAAGTATTCTCGTTGCTTAATAAAATTAAGGTCGAACCACTGCAGTCACGTCGACTTATTTTAATAACGCCTTTAGTACCTTTCTGGACCTTTAAAGTTGATTATATTGCCATCTATGGAGGAGTCCTATTCCTCTCGGATTTCATCAAAAATATCTTAATTTGTGTTCTGAAGATGAACGAAGGTCTTATGGGCGTGGAACGACAAGAGGGTGAGTAATTAATGACAGTGTTCATTTTTGGGGGAATAACCCTTTAAAACAAGGCAAGAACCACACAAAGCATATAGTTCTAGGTCTTTATTTCTTTAAAAAAAGTCAATTAGTTATTCCGATTAAAGAAATTGGTGACATAAGATGGAGATATCATAGAAGTGGTTGGGAGTCATTTAAGGGTCTTTACAGGGTGATCAGCAATTTTGTTTTCAGCGCTGTACAGTTTCATAGGCAGGGAACAAAACGCTGATGGATGTTACGGGAGAAGGACTTAACCCTTTGGCAATAACATCACAATGAGACAAGCTGATCGTTTTTCCCTTTGTGGACACTGATCATTACGGGGCATGAAGGCATCAATACCATATAGAAAAGGGCGTCTTAAAAGCAAACAAGGCAGCCTGATCTAATTAAATGGAATGTCAATTCATAAAGGAATCAATATAACAATAATTTAAGATGTCCAAACTGTGTCAACACTTAAAAGTTCCTTGAGTGAGTAAATAATTACAAAGGTTGACCACAACTTTTGTGCTATTTTAAGTGTAAACCTTATTAGAAAAATCTGTTAAAATTAACCATTTGTTATAAAGCCCTTAAATGACATCTAAATGTTATGGTTTGAAAAACAGGAGGTAGAATTGAAAAAAAAAAAAAAAAAAAAAAAAAAAAAAAAAAAAAAAAAAAAAAAAAAAAAAGGCCAAAAAGGAAAAAGAAATAAAATAGAAAGACAAGCACTTCTGTAACAAAACATTCTGCTGACATTGTGTTTTAGTCTCCCTCCTCTTCCTCAGATTCAGACTCTGAAAGACAACAGGTAAAACGATAATATCACTGCGGCCATTTTAAGCTCCAAGTTTCAGAGAAGGAAAAAAACCTGCTTACCCTCCTCAGCATTTTTTAGCCATTCTACAAACTTCTTCATCTGCTCCAGGAAGACACTCTTTCCTTTGGCCACATGGGCTTCTGTGTACCACTTCAGAATAACCTCTTCACTCAAAACGTCAGCTACAGGCAGTCAAGACACAAAAAAAAAAAAAAAAAATAAATTAATAAATAAATAAAGGTTCAACACACAGATAACCTCTGTAGAGTATTCCACTAGCTAGGTAACATTTTTATACAAAAGTACCATCGTGTACCAAGCCTTGGGCTTTAAGTACATATTGCAGGTTAGAGCTTCAGTGATTCAATGTATAGAAAAATAATGTAGGAACTAGATTCTCTTTAAAATACACATAAATACGCTACTTAGGCTTCTGGAGTCATTTTTTGTGAGAAGATTTTATTTCCGCGTCTGAAAAATGCCAAATCGGAAGTGACATAACGGGAGGGAGTGCGGTCAATATAAACAATAGGAAAACAATGGATCGTAATGACAGTTCGGACACTGAGGAAATTGTAAATGTTTATTCATACTCGTATGACAGACTACAGCCATACAATTATCCTGCTATGTGGCCAAGAGAGCAGGGACAGGCCAGGATTAGACAGAATGACGGTCAAGAGAGACAAATTGAGTTTGTCAATTGTGTGAGGAGAACCAGTGAAGAACAGGGCAGGAGACCAGTGTTAGCTCGTAGATATATACTGTACACATTAGCTAATGTTATGTAACACTGTTCTCAGATCACAATATTGTAGATCATCATGTATCAGGCAATAGCAAAGCTAGTATTGGTCATCTAGGAATATTGATTAATAACAGAAACAAACTTTGATCAGGCATAGCCTGTCACACTCGTTAGCCTAATATCTGTCCACACTAACGTTGCATGATACAGAGGTTTGTCATCATGACCGATTTGGTAGCAAATGTATGTAATTTAAAAAAAAAAAAAAAAGAAAAAAAAAAAAAAGGTGCACAGTTCACGTTTTCGTCTAGTTGCATCTCCTGGACCATCATGTATACTGTATACAGTATGTGTTTCAGGTTATCCTTTATTCATTAATTCTGTTAAGAGTTTATTCCATGCCCATTCACTGATAGTGTGAGGATATGACGTTGTGAGTATGTAGTTGAGTGAACTTGAATGTAGCATGAATAAAATTGGAGTTACATTACCAGCACATAATTCAAAACTTCTGTCTGAGTGTGAGACTGTATGCATTTGTGAACAATTTGTATTCAGTGTTGAAACTGACACATAAAAATGGTGAAGCAGCACCGTGTGTGTAAGTTTATTCATTTAATATCATAATTTACAGTAGTATTACAATGTTGAACTCCAATATCGCCGGGATAATCCTCCGGTCTAAAATGAACACGTTTATTGAAGCTATGCAGAAGTGAAGTCCCATCTCTTCACCTGCACAAAACACACCCTGGCACAGAAGATAGCACCAGCCTTTTTCTTGTTAGTAAAGAACCAACCTACTCTGCACTAAGTCAACACAGAGCCTGGCGAACGACTCCCTCTCTTGACGTAAAATGATGCGACGTTGGGGGAGAAAAAAAAAAAAAAAAAAAAAAAAAAAAAAAGGAGGTTTTTACAGAGGCCGTCACTTTATCTACTAAATTCATGCCCTTATGTCCTGCAAAACATTTTTAAATACTGCAGTACCTTTTCATATGGTATTTTCGTACAAGGTTATATATTCATCTCGAAAAAAAGTGTTTAACCTGCAATATGCCCTTTAAGTGCATAGTTTTAAAAGGATCAAGTATGGAAGACACACCTTTGTAAAGAAGCACCACGATCTTCTGGAAGGCCTTCATGAAGTGGATATTGTCGTAGCAGTACTCCTGGATCTTCAGCAGGAGGGTGAGCTCAGACAGGCCTTGGGAAGTGAAGGCCTTCAGCAGTGGGCTGTATTGCTGCAAAGTTAGCAGAAAATATTACTACTGGTTATATTCAATATAAGAAAGTAATGCGTTTCCATGAATGGTGTAGATACCTTCAAGTGTTTGATGGCTTGCTCCGTGACGAGTTCCTCCTTTTTATTCCACTCGACGGCACTCATGACACTGGTCCACACGATGCCGATCATTGTCTGCTCAGAGATGCCCGTTTTCTTCATCTCCTCACGAACGTAGGCAATGATCTGGGGAATAAAACACATTAGCCGAATACAGGCACAATAAACCTCCATAGCCAAAATATGGACGATAATGTTAACCAAAATCTGTTTAACATCATAAAATCATAAAAATCAATCATTAAAATCATAATATTGATGCTTATTTAAATTAAAAAAAAAAAAAAAAAGCTTCAATTTTACATTTATAAATTGAAAGTGGGAAAGTAGCCCAGCTGTCAATATGGTACAAACTCACGTCTTTGAGGGTCTCGCCACGGGACATCTGTTCTTGCAGTTCTTTCTGAAGCTCTTTCCGCGCTCCAATGGACTGCTGGTTGCGAGCGAAGTCCGAGAGCTCCTTCAGCCCGGCATCGGTGAAATATTTTGAGAAGTGTTCGCAGCTACGCTTGTTGGCAGGGAACAGCTCCTGTTTTGGGCAGGAGGAGGATAGGTTAAAACAAACAGTATCAACTAGAGGTCTTCACAGGTCCACTTGGATTTGAAACCCGAGGTCCAACTTAGGACACGGGTCTGATATTAGTAGCTTTGGTTCTCGGGTAATTTAAAATAAACGCTTTTACCGAATGGACCCAAGAAGACCCAAGTTCTTTTAATATATCCCAACTTCCATTATTTGTTTCAGGCATTGAACAATTTTTTTTATTTAAAAACAAAAAAACAAAACACATTTTTACAAGATGTAATACAAGTCTCTGGTGTCCCCAGAATGTGTCTGAAGTTTCAGCTCAAAACACCCCACAAATCATTTAATACAGCTTTTATCAAATTTGCTCCTATTTTAACACGCCGTTATTGTGTGTCCCTTTAAACACAAATGAGCTGCTGCTCCCAGCCACTTTACAGAAGGGAAGAGGGTGGAGCTTAACAGCTCGCTCTTCAGTTGCTCAACAACAAAGCTGTAGAATCTCACACAGCCAAAATGACAATTGTCAGTAACTGTGTTTAGCCTTATATTGTTCAAACCGGAGTCGGACACTGAGAGAAATTACCATTTTTAGAATGCATCAGGACATTTCTGAATGGTTAGTGGATAATTTATGTAGTTGCTGTGGAGTGTTGAATTCAGCCTTGTTTGTGAAGCAGTCTGGCGTAAAATGACAGCATGGCAACAACACTACTACAACACCACATCCTCTTCTCTAAAGCAGCACAACATGGCCTCACCCCTTTGGTGCATGTTCTCGGGGGCAGGGTTTATGTAAATTTTAGGGTTAGTGATGTCACCAACCCGGGAAGAAGCTTGTTGTAGTCCCTACCAGCAGTTTGTTGTAGTCCTTAAAGAATTCTTTAAAAGAAAATCTCCAGATGCAGATGTTATGCTCTAAGAGCAACATTTCACACTAACTAAAGTTAAGTGAAATCATAATCAACCACCCTTTTAAATAATCCTATGACAAAGCTATCCCCATACTTAAATCAATCCCTGCTTATGTGGAAATTACCAAACCCTCCAGGATACTGGTGCAGCAGCGGCACGCACTCCATGAGTGCGGGGATTTGCTTTTTAATATTAACAATCATCAATTTCTTTGTCATTTGAGGTGCAACAAAGCTTATGAGCCGTTTATCTACTTGAATTGCTTGCCCAAGCGGGGAAAAAATAAATAAATAAATAAATAAATAATTGCCAGATATTGATTACAGAAAACCCATCTAAATGCAGTTGATGCCAAAATTAACTATAATCCAATAAATTAAACCATAACTATATTTTCATGTTTTCCCTCAAACAATGTGAAAATCCTTGTAAAATATTCTTTTACATTTGACGCACAAAGTATATGCTGATTTGTCTGGCAACATATGGGTTAACAAACGTAGCTAACGTAAAGGATTGGAGCATGAATTTAATCTACAAATAAGGAATGAAGACAGGCATACTTTTAAATCTATACCTGCTCTGGTGTTTTATTTGCCATCTTTGATTTTCGTCTTTGTCAAGCGATGCTGCTTTTTACATTGGGGGTACAGCCGGGTTTGAGGGAAGAAAGGAAGGGAAAAAAAAAAAAAAAAGCCATCGGGTCAGAATCTGGTCTAATTTTATCGGGTGTCTCGGGCCGTTTTTTTTTTTTTTTTTTTTTTATGCAAATTTTTGAGTAAGAAGTGATTTGGGTCGGGTACAGATTTTAGGACCCAAGAAGACCTAGTATCATCAGCACACACAAAAAAGGGCAGCCAATATGTGGAAAAGTTGTTTAAAAAAAAGTTATAATAAATGTAAATAATTTTGGTAACACTTTACAATAAGGTTCATTATTTAAACATTAGTTAATGTATTAACTAACATGAACTAACCATGAGCAATACATTCGTTACCATATTTACTAATCTTTGTTAATGTTAGTTAATGAAAATACAGTTGTTCATTGTCCATTCATGTTAGTTCACAGTGCATTACCTAGTGTTAACAAGATTTTAATAATGCATTAGTAAATGTTGGAATTAACATTAACAAAGATTTATAAATGCTGTATAAGTGCAGTTCATTATTAGTTCATGTTAACTAATGTAGTTAACTAATGTTAACTAATGAACCTTATTGTAAAGTGTTACCATAATTTTATATAAAATTTAAATTTATACATTTGTAAATTGCTAAATTAAATTACTCCTTTTCCTTGAAATTTGGTGTTGCATTACAAGTTGAGCCTGCAGATATTTACCATCAGCCTGTTGTCCATGCCAACTTTACGCAGGCTAGCAGCAACTGAGTTGATGTCTTTTTCGTTGATCCAAGATTTGAAGAGTTTCACAGCGAAGGCGGCAGACACACCTGCAATAAAATCCAGACCACGAGTTAGTTTACAAATTCTTCACTCAGAACATGCTGCCGTTAAAAAGTGTCATTACCTTCCTTGACCAAGTTCTCATTAAAGAGGCTGCTCAGGATGGAGGCTGATATATTGCCATTGGCCAGCAGGATTCCGGTAAGCATGGCCAATTTATTCCTCTCAGACTCTGTGAACCCTTTTAAAAACAGCAGCAGCTGTGAAAAAGAAAAAGACATTATGGGACTTCCCAGATACACAATGACACCGTCTTTGTTTGACTAACAAATACGCTATAAACCTTAGTTCAAAAATTTTGCTTACCTTCTTAATCTCCTCTTCAAACCCTTTCTCCAGGTACTTGTAACGCCTGATCAGCTTGTTAAAAACCTATGACACAAGGTGAATGTGTTGAAAATGTAAAGAAGCAGCCAAAAAGTACCATTTATATCTGTCAAGGTGACATTAATTCAGAACAAGCTCTGAAACATTAGACTATTTGCCAGTCAGGCAGTATAAAACTAGATACCTGAGCGTACGCCTGCATGGTCTCCAGGTCTTCACTTGCCGTGAAGAGGCAGTACTCGGTACGGGTCAAGTCATCAGACAGAGTCCCTCCTGGGGCTGGGGGAAAAAAAAAAAAAAAAAATTATTATATATATATATATATATAGATAGATAGATATAGATTGAATGAAGATTGTTTATTTCAATTCCATCCCACTGAAATGGTCAAATGATTGCTTACCCAGCATTCCTCCAGCCACCAGGATGTCGAAGAGTGTCTCAGCATACCGGCGGTAGTCGAGCTTGGCGCCAGAGGCATCAAGGAACTTTGCAACCGCTTCCAAATCAGTGCCAGTTTGGTTCAAGCCTTGAACAATACTTTCTTGAAACTGAGTAGGGTCAAATCTCTCCTTTTCATCTGCAGGGAAATGAGTTTTAAAATGGGTGGCACTTTGTGTGTGTGTGTTTTTTTTTTTTTTTTTTTTTTTAAACAAGGAAGCTCCTTAGGCCAGGGGTTTTAAGTCAGCTAGATGCCATGGACCCCTAAATATGATATTCTTGCGAAGAAAACCCCATCCTAAAATTTAAAAGGCAGCTATACACATATAAAGACCCTGCTGAAAATTGTTGTGTACATGAATGGCCATTTTTAGTTGAAAACGGTGTTGTGTAAACTGCCTCTAAATCAACTTAATTAAATCACTTTTTTTTACTAAAAAGTATTTAGTTAGTTGAGTCTCATTATATATTATCTTATTAGTAAAAATATAATAATTTACACAGTTTTCTCTGATTTTTTTTACTGACCGTTTAGTACTCCATTACTGCCCTCCCGGAACCCAGTTTGAAAGCCCCTGGTCTTAGGCTACTTACCTCTTTTCCTAGTTTTAAAACGCTGGCCGGTAAGCGTTGGCTTTTGCTGCTTTTGATTATTCATAAAAGACACCTATGAAAAGAACAATAATATTAGAGAACATTTCAATGAAGAGCGCAAAGACACCACATGTGCATGTGGCAGGACATTTCCAAAGCACATCAATAAGATTCCAATAGAAAATGCGTTAATACCGTTAATACTCTATAAGAGATTTAAACCTTTAATAATAAACTGGTTTATTTAGTTCCAGTTAAACCTGAAGTAATTAATACAACGTGTAAGCATAAGTTGTGTTATCTCGTGAGCAAATTATACAGTTTATTAGTACTCCGATAAAATTCAATTCGGACTTGTATATGGATATGTTGCTGTATAAAAGTATTAAAAGCGTTTATGTAACGTTATAATTGTTCAGGGCTGAACGAACTGTAACTCACGCGCCGGTCTCACGCTAAAGCTAACCGGCTAAAATGAGGCCTAACCGCTCCAATCATTGTTTAAGAGCCACTTATAATTACTATTTACAAGTATTTCAAATCCAGCCGAGAGCAATGCCAATATTTTACAAAACTAACATGAAAAAAATGAAACTACTAAGAGGTATTATTATTGTTTAAATTGAATTGCTATGATGTCGCGAGCTCCGCCATCATGATTTAAACAGCTGATCATAAACGTGAGCCCCTCAAAAAACGGCCATCCTTTTAAAACACAGATATACAACACCTCAAGATCAAACTGTATACACCTATTATACGTATATAAAATATATGGAAGGCTTACCGAAATGAATTCAGATAAAAAACGGCTTTTTGAAACCAAGAACAAAGCAAGACAATAGCAGGTCCAAACTCAACACACAAAACCCTCCCGGATGGCAAGAGGATGCTGCGCCTGCGCAGAAGAAGAACGTGAGAAAAACAATGGATCCGTCCATTACAGGGGAGTGCGGGGGATTAGAGGGGTGGTTTATTAATAAAATAATGCTAATTATACATTTAAAACTATTGTTTTGTCATTTAAAAAAGTGAAAAATCTTAAAAATTGTCGTAGAGCGAAAAATATACTCGCGTTACTATATATTTGAAAGTTCATAAAAACATCACATCTCCTAGGCCAGCTGACAGTGATTCGTAAACCCAATGCTGGTCATACCATTGTAATGAGGGGTGTGATTTCTGTCGGTACACGACCCGTTCCACCTGCACGATCCGTTTCACGCATGCGCGTAATTACGTAGAAGAAAACGTCATGGTTTTCCTACACTATCGGTACCTACTAATGAAACACTTGACGGCAAGGCGCCACATTTGTGTAACGTTAGTTGTATTGTGTTTAACATTTAACAGCAGGTCTATTTTGATGCTTTTAAATGTAGCTTAGGCTATGCATTACGATGTGTTTACGTGGTTGCCAATCCAAAATAATAAAGGATGTGAGTCGTTTCATGAACATACATGATCAGTTTCCTTCATACTCTCCTTTGCGATTCATTGCTGGTAGGCTTAACTTACTTAACTTGCTGTTTTGGTCTGAGGTCAGTAGTATTGTCAAAGATGGTTTGTGTCGTTTTTTTTATTAAAAGCTGCTAATAGTTAACTTTTATGTTGAGTAATTTGTATTAGTGTGGGTCTATATAGGCTAATATATATCTATATAATCTAAATGAGGAAAATAACCCCTTCAATGTTGTTTACAGAAGACAATAAGGAACATAATATGCATTTCTGCCAAGACTATCTGCACTTACATGAAGAAAGAACTACAAACAAGTGTGGGGAAACGTTATAGAGTATTTCAAACTGACAAAGAAGCATGTGTGCACACAGAAGTTTTATTTAAGAGTGAAAATTCTCTCTCTCTTACACACACACACACACACACACACTCTATCTCGCTCTCTCCCTCCCTCCCTCTCCCTCTCCCACACACACAGAACAGATCGTGCAGGTCGTCGCAAAACAGAATTATCATTTGCGCATGTGCGTTTTCTAAAGAGTCTACTACGCATGCGTAGAACGGATCGTGCAGGTGGAACGGATCGTGTACCGACAATTTCTATATCGCCAAGGGCAAACCATAAAAAGCATTCAGTCCAATGGGGTCAGCACGCAAAGCTTTGATTTGCATATTTTTGTATTATTGTAATTTTCTCAATATAAATGTTGTATTATTGTAATTGTATTATTGTATAAATTTTGTAATTATATTTTATATCATATGCTAATTATGAAAGATTTTCACACTGATTTGATTTTGATTCATAAATCAAATAAGAGTTTCATTTCAATTTATTTCTTTGGTAATAAGCCATGTAGCCTATGTGGGATAATTTAGAGTCTACCTGTCATTATTGCAGAATAAACCCCATCATGTTGTAATGAATACCAGCTCACTAATACAAACTATTTATTTTCAATTTAAAAAAAAAAAAAATGCTTTATGATTTTTTTTACATTTGAATATTTTAAAAATTCAATGAAATTTTCAACTTTTCATCCATGCCTGATGATAGTGCCCATCTTATATATTAACATAGATATTTCTCATGAATAGCCTAAGTGTTAACTATAAATCAGTGTCAGATGTGGACAGCACTGTTGTGAGGCACTTGAAATCCATATCCATTTCAGTGGATTAGTTCAACAGATTTAAGAACCTTCTCTGATTCTCTAACTTTTCAGACTAACAGACGAGGTCAGAATTTCCTCCCTTTAGTGACACACATTACACTCTAGACACTAAGACCCTACCCAAAATCCTCAATGGGAACCACCTACATCGATAAGTATAAAACCTAGTTAGGACAGAAACCTCAGCACAGACAAGACCATCCTGAACAGAACGCCCTTACGAAAAAGAAGTATTCTTCAAGTTCATTTTATCAAGTATACTTAAGTAATGTCCAAGTATATTTTTTAAGTATACTTTATGTAGTAAGTATACTAGTATAAATGTACTAATAGTAAACTTGTAAGTATTTTAATACCGCTTGGGATTTGGCCCAACTGAAGTATACGTTTAAGTGTAGGCTACTATAAGTGTAACAACAGTAAACTTTAAGTACACAACTAACTACGTTTCTCATTTGTACTGCATCTGTACTACAAGTGAACTTAGTAGTTTACTATTTTAATAGTAGTAAATTTTTAGTATATGAAAGTACACTTTGAAATATACTCTCAGTAAACTACTAGTGTAGTGCAGTATACTTGTAAGTTTTCACACTATAGTTTACTATTCATATAATGAGCAGAACCGGATATATAATGAGCAGAACCAAAAACATGAACACATCACACCAGTCCTCAGGTCCTTGCACTGGCTTCCAGTTGCATTTAGAATTGATTTTAAAGTACTGTACTTGTTTATAAATCACTCAATGGCCTAGGACCTCAATACATAGCAGATATGCTCATAGAATATAAACCTAACAGATCACTCAGATCATCAGGATCAAGTCACTTAGAAATACCAGGGTTCACTCAAAGCAAGGAGAGTCTGCTTTTAGCTGTCACGCCAGCTGCAGCTGGAACCAGCTTCCAGAGAGATCAGATGTGCTCCAACAGTAGCCACATTCAAATCCAGACTCAAAACATATATTTTTATCTATGCTTTGTTGATTGAGCACTGTGCTATGCCTGAACTGTTTGCATTTTATTTATACATATTATCTTTTTATTCTTTTATTCCTTTTCCTGTTTTTATTTCATTTTTTAATGTATTTTATATCTTTTATGTTCATCTGTTATTTCTGACTTTTAATGCATTTTAAATATTGCTGTCTGGTTGAAAGAGCTGGGAGAATTAGGAAGAAAGCATTTGTGATTAAGTTAAAATTTGGTAAATTTGGATAAGGGGACAAACCATGGGGAAATTTGAGCTGTGGCATGGTTAAGATATCTCTGGATTACAGTAAGGACACTTTCCAAAGGGGAAATTTGAACTGCGTTGCATAGATATCTCCGGAAGGGGGATTAGGGCTGTGTGGCGCAGTTTGAGGTGTCTTGGCAAAAGGGGAGATTGAAACTTTGTTTATCAGTTTGAAGTGCCTTAACAGGTAGCTAGACAGCAGTCCTGTCATGTGAGGAAGATCCATTTAGATCTGATCTGATGGATAGATCCGTTTAGATCCACTCTGACGGACAACAACAACAACAAAAAAAGACTCCCTAAGACTTCCTTGCTCTTCCAACCAGATAGCAAAATTCTCTGTTTTTACTGTTATTTCTATTCCTTATGTTCTATTTTTATTATCTTTATGTAAAGCACTTTGAATTGCTATTGTGTATGAAATGTGCTATACAAATAAAATTGCCTTGCCTAATAATTTTGCACTTTAAGTATACTACTATGTACCTATTTATTTTTTTTTTTTTTTTTGTACTTTACCTTTAACTGTACTTTAACTCTTTCCATTTTAATTTTTTTATTCTAGCTTCATGAATCCTTTTTTATCAACACTTAATGTGCGTAGGTTTCATTAAAAACAAACAAACAAACAAAGTAAACATTTTAAACAAAAGCTGAGAAAATTGCATTTTTGTCAAAGACTACGTCCGGATGGGAATCATGGGATTCAGAACGATGATCAAACACAGGTGGAGTAGATCGAGTCCACACCCACAAAGCTTCATAGTCCTCATTCAGTAATGTTAGGTAGTTTTGATTAATATGCTGTTATATTTGCATCAAATTGTGTGAGTAATCTTCTATCGTTTGTTTCAGCTTCTTCTTCTCCTGCTTTTTGTTTTGGAGATTCTGTACACTTTTAGAAGATGCGTAACAACGCCCCCTACCATATAGCCTGAAAATTCAGTCAATGGGGAGGAAAGAGTAAAGTAGATTTGAAGTAAGTTCCTATGTACACTACCAGTGGACTAGCCTACACAAAAATTCAGATTCTCAGAATTAGGAATATATCCGTTTTCTTCATAAATCAAATATTTTTAGTATGTAGTTTTATACTTTACTTGTATAAATATATTTTTAAGTATTTCTCGATCAAAAGACTGAGTCCAAGTTTAGGCCAAATGTAGGCTACCTTTCTGGACCTTGAAATTGTTGATTATATTGCTGTCTATGGACGAGTCATATACCTCTCAGATTTCATCAAATATATCTTATCTGAAGATGAATGAAGGTCTCTCATGGGTTTGGAACAACATGAGGCTGAGTAATAAATATCAGGATTTTCATTTTTGGGTGAACTAACCCTTTAACCTGTGGCCAGTTGCATAAACTGCTTAGACTAGTCTTAAAACTAAAGTCATATATTTTTTTTCTTCAAAGGTGCCATAGAATTGAAAATTGAATTTACCTTGGCATAGTTGAATAACAAGAGTTCAGTACATGGGAATGACATACAGTGAGTCTCAAACACCATTGTTTCCTTCTTCTTATGTAAATCTCATTTGTTTAAAAGACCTCTGAAGAACAGGCGAATCTCAACATAACACTGTGACGCAACAGTCGGGATCATTAATATGTACGCCCCCAATATTTGCATATGCCAGCCCATGTTCAAGGCATTAGACAAGGCAGAATTAACGTCTGGATCTGTGCACAGCTGAATCAACAGACTTTATGCAGGTAAGCAAGCAAGAACAATAGCGAAAAATGGCAGATGGAGCAATTATAACTGACATGATCCATGATATCATGATATTTTCAGTGATATTTGTAAAATTGTCTTTCTAAATGTTTCGTTAGCATGTTGCTAATGTACTGTTAAATGTGGTTAAAGTTACCATCATTTATTACTGTATTCACGGAGACAAGAACCGTCGTTATTTTCATTTTTAAACACTTGCTGTCACGTTCCCAGCCATTTCCGGACTCCAATTCCCCAAATCCTCCCTGACAATCACCCACACTCACTCATCCAATCAGTAATCACTCACACCCAGCTGCAGCATATTACCTGGATTATATAAGCCAGTCTCACACACACACACATTGCGAATTCTTGATTTGCCCCAGTGATCACTACTGAGCGTTTTCTTGTGGACTGTTTATTCCCTGATCTTTGCCTGTGTTCTGGACTATGTTTGCCTGCTGCCTGCCCTGATCTCTGCCTGTGACCAGACTCCGTTTATCTGCCGCCTACCTCGACCATTGCCTGTCCCTGTTTATGTCTTTGCCTTTGCCCCTGTCTGCATTGTTCATTATTTTAAATAAAAGCTGCAAATGGATCTCCACTCTGAGTCCCGCTTCGTTACAGAAGACCTCGCCTAAACAACGATCCAGCAGCTTTTCTGATGAACACTGGTCTGGTAGGTCTCCAGGGCACCCACCCCCCCTCCCCGATTGTACCATCCACGGCGCGAGGACGCGCCTTGGACATTCTGTCACGTTCCCAGCCATTTCCGGACTCCAATTCCCAGAATCCTCCCTGACAATCACCCACACTCACTCATCCAATCAGTAATCACTCACACCCAGCTGCAGCACATTACCCGGACTATATAAGCCAGTCACACACACACACACACACACATTGCGAAGTCTTGATTTGCCCCGGGGATCACTACTGAGCATTTTCTTGTGGACTGTTTATTCCCTGATCTTTGCTTGTGTTCTGGATTGTGTTTGCCTGCTGCCTGCCCTGATCTCTGCCTGTGACCCGACTCCGTTTATCTGCCGCCTGCCTCGACCATTGCCTATCCCTGTTTATGTCTTTGCCCCTGTCTACATTGTTCATTATTTTAAATAAAAGCTGCAAATGGATCTCCACTCTGTTGACCCTTCATTACACTTGCAGTTTGTATAAATCATAAACACTACTTCATTCTTTATAAATCTCTCCAACAGTGTAGCATTAGCCGTTAGCCATGGAGCATAAAGACCCAGAGATCGGCTGAATGGATTTGAAAACGGTAACACTGCATTCACACGGGATGCCGGCGTTAACGCTTCTCATTTACTTGCAAGCGGCAGAAGTTGAAGATTTCTCAACTTTTCAAGTGCCAACGCAGGCGTCATCCAATCAGATCGCCCTATGCAAATACCCTAGAGCAGTCGCTAGCCATTGCGTTCGTGCAACGCTGGAAAGTAATGTGATTGGCTGTTATCACTATAACGGTGGCGTCAACACAAGCTTCAGACATGCCCTCCGTCAAGCATCGACGCCAACGATGTGAATGCAGCGTAAAGCTCAAGATTTTAACTCTAGGGGAGTTGGAAAATGAACCTATTTTCAAAAAAGTGGAGTGCTCCTTTAAGTCACAGTCTTAACATAGAGGCTAAGTTTATGTAACCAGCCATGGTACTAAAAAAAAAAAATCCAACTTAGACCCAACTGACTTGACAAATATTTGACCAGTTTCTCATCTTTTCTGTCAAAATGTTTTAGAAAAAGTAGACACGCCAAATACGCATAAATTACTATATAATTTGCTATTAGATTTCATGTACGTGTAAACTCGTGAAGTACATTACATGTCAGGTGGGAATGCTCTGGCAGTGTAAATGAACAAAATCACACAATGCAAGAGCAATTACCAGAGTTTTTTTTTTTTTTTTTTTCCCCAGAATCTCTTTGTAAATGAAACTAAGAACATTACTTGTAATGTTAGGATCAAATAGAGCTTTTTTTTTCTGCTTCATTGCAGAAACTGAATATAACATCTGAACTGCAGAATAAAATACAAAATTTCTATAAAAGCAAATTAGAAACTTTTTCGATCAAAACTTAAAATCACAAAGAGATGAAATGTGACTCATCTTTAACTGGTATGTGTACAGTTGAATGTGTAAAATGCAGTAGCATTGCTATGCGAGTAGTTCAAGTCAAGTCACCTTTATTCATATAGTGCTTTTTACAATGCAGATTGTGTCAAAGCAGCTTTACATTGATAACTGGTATATAATTTTGGCTGCACAGCAGCTCTTAAAGAATAGTGTCAATGCAGGCAGATCAAAGCACTGTTGAATATCAAATGTCAAGTCAAATGTCAAGTGTCCCTAATTAAGCAAGCCAAAGGCGACAGCGGCAAGGAACCCAAACTCCAACAGGTGACATCAGGTGGCAAATAGGTTTTAAAATGGAGAAAAAAAAAACTTGGGAGAAACCAGGCTTAGTCAGGGGGCCAGTTCTCCTCTGGCAAACAGTGCTTTGTTACGATTCAGGTTGCTATCATAAGTCCGATAGGATCGCAACATTCAAAGTATTTATTTCAGTTCCATCCAGTTGAGGATCGTATTCATCACTGTATGTGATCCAAATCATCATTACATTTATCCTGATAATATTTTAGCAATACACAGTAATTGTTTCTGATTTTCCATTAAATCAAAAGCTTTCAGCTTAGCTAAGCTAATTTAAGTAGCCAGTTGTCCATCTTGCTAATATTTTTTGGAGTCATTTTCTAATCTCTGTAATACATTGAGATGTTCTCATAAATAAGGATTCACTGGTAATCTACCTACAGAGCACATTTAGTGAAGTTCACAACGTAATTTCGGGAGGAGTGAACCCATCTAATCTTTCAATTAGTGAAACTCAAACATAATCTCAAGAGGAGGGAACCCTAATCTTTCAATTACATCCAGAGCATATAAGCAGCTACTCACCCTGCTCTGGCATCAGTTGTTTCGATATCCCTCCACCTCCCCAACTCCACCACATAAATTAGGCATCTCATCTATCGTACTCCTCTTCCAGGTACTAGTAGTCCCTGGGGGGTGTATCCAAGCTCGAGTTGAAGCTGCTTCCTCGAGCCCCGCCACAGCGGACAGCAAGCCAAATACGCTTAACCTTATTAGCTTAAAGATTTTATGAGGAAACGAACTCGTGAAATGTATTGTGGACCATCCCTCTATATTACTGTGTTAGGGCATGTGGTGAAGTCCAAAAGCTAAAGCACGTCCATTACAGAGAATTAGATAAACAAACTGAGGTATATTCTATGATTGTGCAAAGATTTGGACCAACAGGTGGGGTCAGAGCTTCCTCCCTTTAGGCACACATTTTAGACTCTGGACACTAAGACCCTACCCATAATCCCCCAGTGGAGCCACCTACTCAGGTGAATATAAAGTCCAGACAGAACAGCTCGCAGACATCAGACCTCAGCACAGGAGCATCCTTGACATCTCTACACACTGAGGACACAACATGGACACAAGAGCCTCCCTCTCCATTCTGCTGCTGCTGTTTGGCATCTCCCAGGCGTCTCCTCTCATGGTAAGATCCTATCTAGTCTCTCTCTCAAATTATTAACACTCCTCAAATGAGTTGTTTTAAACATCTCTATTTCTACCACCAGGAGCAGATGTTTGAAGGCGTATTTGTATCAGAGCCTGAAACCATCGACATCACCACAAGAATTTTGGACACCAACAATGGTCAGGCACCTTGTAGATTTCTATAAAGCCAGTAAATGGTCACATTTCCAAAAAGTGATTGAGGCTTATAAATATATTGTGTTATTTCATCAATATGTTTCTCTTTAAATACAGGATCATCTGAAGTCTTGATTGAAGGAGATCTGGTCTTTCCCAAAACCAGAAATGCTCTCTACTGCTTGAACAACAACTGTCTCTGGAAGAAAAACTCTAACAACGTAGCGGAGGTCCCGTACATAGTGAGCGCTGAATTCTGTACGTGAATCTCCTTCATTCGTTGAACACAACTATGATTCATTTAGATGCCATTTTAAACCCGTGGAACCTTTTGTTTGCAGCCAATTACGACAGATCTGTGATTGCGAACGCCATGTCGGCCTTTCATGCCAAAACCTGCATCCGCTTTGTGGCCAGATCATCTCAGGCTGACTACATCAGTATTGAGAACAAAGATGGGTCAGAACAATTATACAAAATAATCAGGACTCTCTTTTACAACAAAAACATTAAATCAGATATCTAACCCCTTTATTTCCTCTCTCCTCTCAGGTGCTACTCTTCTCTAGGTAGAACTGGTGGCAAACAGGTGGTCTCCCTCAACAGGCAAGGCTGTGTGTACACTGGCATCGCTCAACATGAGCTGAATCATGCCCTGGGCTTCTACCACGAGCAAACCAGGAGCGATCGTGACAAGTACGTCAAAATCAACTGGGAGAACTTGTCTGCTGATATGTCCTACAACTTCGAGAAACAGAACACCAACAACCAAAACACTCCATACGACTACGGCTCCATCATGCACTATGGAAGAACAGCCTTCGCCATCCAGCCTGGGCTGGAAACCATCACTCCCATTCCTGATGCAACGGTGGAAATCGGACAGAGGCAGGGACTGTCCAACATCGACATCCTGAGGATCAACAAGCTGTATGGATGCTGAAGATGAGGCTTGTACACATAATTTAATATAGGTCATATATCTGTAGATGAATAGTGGTATGATGAGGTTATGTTTTTGTCTTTTGATGGTGCTGAATTTCTGAAATATGTAATTGTGTTGGGTTGTGAAAAATAAAGGTAAACTGCAAGACAAACGTATACTTTATTTGTAATTCAGTGACAAGTTTAAGACAGCGGTTGACTGTAGCAGTAAAGGTGTCATTGTACTGAGCTTCTCCTGCAAACAAATTAAAGCCACCTGGTTTAACCTTAGGAAAACTGGAGGACTGGGCATATTACAGTATATGATTTATTCAATTTAACAGGTTTTTTTATTTATTATTACTACTATTATTATTATTTTTAAATGCAATAACACAGACTTTGAAAGATGTTTGAGATTTACTGGTATAATCATATGTTCACAGCTGGTTTCCCATTTGATATTTTAAAGAGCTTTATTGTGTCAAGACCCTCTACTGGAGTCAATCACTTTTGCATCCTCTAGTACAACAAATTCAACTTTCAAAGTCACCAAAGACTGAGAAAGTC
This sequence comes from Culter alburnus, assembly GCA_028476615.1. Lineage (NCBI taxonomy): Eukaryota > Metazoa > Chordata > Actinopteri > Cypriniformes > Xenocyprididae > Culter > Culter alburnus. The sequence continues at coordinate 3,423 of JAOTNS010000996.1, read as the reverse complement.
CACAGGAGAAATAAGTGTGATCACCTGAAGAACAATGTGAGCCAAAGATGCAGTTCTAGACATGGTGTGAAGTTCTGGTGAAAATAAGGGCTGTGTTCACAATGGACTTTGGTTCCGGAAAATTATAAGAGCATTCTGGGTGAATGCAAGCCAGAGGCAGAATGCTGGAAAATGTGGTCCTTGTACAAGATCCTAGTAACATTAATGGGATAAAACTTGGAAAATATAAGTGTGAAAAGAGCCAGAGCCAATGCCGTGTGGGGTGTGTGTTGCAGTGATGAAGTTAGTTATCGTGCAACAGTTTGACTTGCAGATGGAAAAAGATGCAAGAAAGAAAACAACAATTGCTGCAAACAAGACACCAGGGATCTACTTGCCTTTCATGGAGAATTGAACCAGCAGTTTAATGATACCATACACAATATGAGGTTTTATTAAAGTTTTATTAAAATCACTTCATAAAATTAAGTTTGAACCACTGCAGTCACGTCGACGGTTTTAACGATGCCTTTTAGTACCTTTCTGGACCTTGAAAGTGTTGATTATATTGCTGTCTATGGACAGGTCATATACCTCTCAGATTTCATCAAAAATATCTTAATTTTGTGTTCCGAAGATGAATGAAGGTCTCACGGGTTTGGAACAACAAGAGGGTGAGTAATTAATGACACAAATTTCATTTTTGGGTGAACTAACCCTTTAAGTTTGGGGGGAACATGTTCAAATTGCCTATCCAATCAGCACGAGGGGAGGCCTATATATATATATATATATATACATAGCTGACTCACCTATGGTCTCGATAGTTTTCTGCATCCCTCCACCACCCCGTCTCCTCACAATCACTGGTTACTATTAACCAGGCATATAAGGAGTATGCTGGATTCAGGCTAAATTCTGAGTTTGGAGCTCTCCCTTCGGACAGCATGCCAAATATGCATACTTTTTACTCTATCTGATTATTTGTAAGCGTGAACTCGTGAAATTACTGTTTGTGGGAGGATAACAAAATTAAATGGAGAACTTTTCAACATATGAAGTTTTATTTAACAGAATTCGGGAGGAGCACGTTTGGGTAATCAACCAATCAGCACACGGAGAAGCCTGTATATAAGCCCGTCTCTCATGTGACTCATCTTTAACTGGTAATGATGTACAGTTGAATGTGTAAAATGCAGTAGCATTGCTATGCGTTGTTCAAGTCAAGTCAAGTCAAGTCAAGTCACCTTTATTTATATAGCGCTTTTTACAATGCAGATTGTGTCAAAGCAGCTTTACATTGATAACTGGTATATAATTTTCGCTGCACAGCAGCTCTTAAAGAATAGTGTCAATGCAGGCAGATCAAAGCACTGTTGAATATCAAATGTCAAGTCAAATGTCAAGTGTCCCCAATTAAGCAAGCCAAAGGCGACAGCGGCAAGGAACCCAAACTCCAACAGGTGACATCAGGTGGCAAACAGGGGGCAAATAGGGGTTAAAATGGAGAAAAAATACCTTGGGAGAAACCAGGCTTAGTCAGGGGGCCAGTTCTCCTCTGGCAAACAGTGCTTTGTTACGATTCAGGTTGCTATCATAAGTCCGATAGGATCGCAACATTCAAAGTATTTATTTCAGTTCCATCCAGTTGAGGATCGTATTCATCACTGCGGTACGGACGGTTTGTTGAGGAGCTGTGCCACTGGCTGTCGTGTCGATGAGGCCTTCACAATGGATGATCTAGTTGACAATGGATGATCTAGTTGATCTCTGCTGATACTTCAGGGCTGCGTTGTGGTCGTGTCAAGGCGCCGATCCTCGGTCTCACCTGGATACGGCCCGGATCCGCTTGACTACGGTAAAACTCGGGATAAACAGAAAGACTAATATTAGCGTAGATGCCATTCTTCTTCTTCAACTATTAAACAACTTTACTAAGTAGCAAGGTGGGTTTGTCACTGTTTGAAATCATGTTGCTTCTTCATAACAAAACAATTGTATCAAATAAAAAGTTGTGTAGTGCTATGAAATACTACTGGTATATAATATTACATTTGTCCTGATAATATTTTAGCAATACACAGTAATTGTTTCTGATTTTCCATTAAATCAAAAGCTTTCAGCTTAGCTAAGCTAATTTAAGTAGCCAGTTGTCCATCTTGCTAATATTTTTTGGAGTCATTTTCTAATCTCTGTAATACATTGAGATGTTCTCATGAATAAGGATTCACTGGTAATCTACCTACAGAGCACATTTAATGTATTGTGGACCATCCCTCTATATTACTGTGTTAGGGCATGTGTTGAAGTCCAAAAGCTAAAGCACGTCCATTTTCTACTTGCCTTTCATGGAGAATTGAACCAGCAGTTTAATGATACCATACACAATAGAGTTTTATTAAGTTTTATTAAAATCACTTCATAAAATTAAGTTTGAACCACTGCAGTCACGTCGACGGTTTTAACGATGCCTTTTAGTACCTTTCTGGACCTTGAAAGTGTTGATTATATTGCTGTCTATGGACAGGTCATATACCTCTCAGATTTCATCAAAAATATCTTAATTTTGTGTTCCGAAGATGAATGAAGGTCTCACGGGTTTGGAACAACAAGAGGGTGAGTAATTAATGACACAAATTTCATTTTTGGGTGAACTAACCCTTTAAGTTTGGGGGGAACATGTTCAAATTGCCTATCCAATCAGCACGAGGGGAGGCCTATATATATATATATATATATATATATATATATATATACATAGCTGACTCACCTATGGTCTCGATAGTTTTCTGCATCCCTCCACCACCCCGTCTCCTCACAATCACTGGTTACTATTAACCAGGCATATAAGGAGTATGCTGGATTCAGGCTAAATTCTGAGTTTGGAGCTCTCCCTTCGGACAGCATGCCAAATATGCATACTTTTTACTCTATCTGATTATTTGTAAGCGTGAACTCGTGAAATTACTGTTTGTGGGAGGATAACAAAATTAAATGGAGAACTTTTCAACATATGAAGTTTTATTTAACAGAATTCGGGAGGAGCACGTTTGGGTAATCAACCAATCAGCACAAGGAGAAGCCACGTTTCACAGCATCCCTCCATTCACCCCATCACCTTGCTCTTGGCTGGTTTCTATCCCAGTCATGGAAGGGGTGTACTCTAGGTTTGGGCCAAATTCCGAGCTCGGCACCCTTCCCTGGACAGCACGCCAAATACGCATAAATTACTATATAATTTGCTATTAGATTTTATGTACGTGTAAGCTCGTGAAGTACATTACATGTCAGGTGGGAATGCTCTGGCAGTGTAAATGAACAAAATCACACAATGCAAGAGCAATTACCAGAGTTTTTTTTTCTTTTTTTCCCCCCAGAATCTCTTTGTAAATGAAACTAAGAACATATTACTTGTAATGTTAGGATCAAATTATAGAGCTTTTT